>CATIWQ010043442.1:0-12996 GCA_949673415.1 Euphorbia schlechtendalii
TCAAATCATTTGAAACATTTATACCCCTGTTAAGTTCATTAATGAATTGTCATTTTTTGCTGAATCTTTATGCATATGTTTATTTTGATTGCTTGCATGCCAATGGTAGAATATCGCAAGTAAACATCAAAAAGAAAAAAGAATAAAAAGAAAAAAAGAAAAATAAGTCTGCTGGGTTGAAAACCTGAAAAGGCGGTCTAGGCAAAAATTAAGACGAGGTTCGATAGATTGAAAACCCGCAGGGGCGGTCTATGTAGAATTAGAACCGAAGAAATATCAAATTAATCATACGTCCAATTCTTCATCTCTGAAACATCATATACCTTCAACACTTCAGACAAGTGGCCACCAAGTGATCATCATCGATACAACGCAGGATCGACGATTCATCCGGACTTTCCTCAAATCAGATCTAAGCTATGAACTTGAATCTGATTCTACGAACCCATGGTCGTTGCTTTAAAGGAGTCGTCCATGGAATCCCTAACAAGACAAGTCATAGGGGCAACCATGCACCAGCATAAGAGAAGGCTCTTCACTGAATCAAGCCCACAATGCCTATAATAGACGAACATATATCATATGATAAATATTATTCATGCATAAATCATGCATACATCACATTCACATCATGACATTTACATGTAAAGACAATGCCGAACTGGGGTAACACTGTCTCGATAAACAAGAGCCTCCACCTCCACAAGAGGAACCTACAGTCAACATCGCAACAAAAAGCCTCCCTCAATGGAGCGATTCTCGGGACATCCCCCAATTTCATCTAAACTTATTCCTCATGTTTTAATTTTTGATTGAAGGGGCAAAAATTTTTGCTTCGCACAAACTCAATCAAATAATAAAAATATTCATCATAAAATGTATTAACATTATCTTTTATTTGATTTGTTACAGGAAGCAGGTCAAAACACAACCGAAGAAGGAAACGGTTATCTCAATGGCTGAAGAATAAAACAGTCTCAACTGAAGAATGAAACAGTTACTACAACAGGGACATCGCAGAAAGAAACGGTCGACCCGCCCACAAGGGGCGTCACGTGCCAAGGGATTCCGAAAAAAGAAACAGACAACCTTATAAAGACACATCGCCAAAAAGGAAGGCCTATGTCATCACCCATTAGGAACAAGAAGTAGCCAACCACACCAGTCAGGTATATTCTCAATCCCTCCGCTCTTTTCATGTGATAATACTGGTTATACAACCAGCAATTATCACACGAGGGGTAGCTGTGAGCACGGGATTTTGTACCAGCTCACGTGTTCGATGATGACGGCTTTTACGGGATTTTATCCTTGAATCACACACTTTCGAGTATCCTAATGGGAATCCTCCTCGTCCTTAATAAATTAAATAACTAAAAAAACACCAAAAATAAATAAAATAATAATAATAAAATAATAAATAAAAAATTAAAAAAAAATGTAAGAGACGTAGTCCCGATAGCAAGGCTGCCCCGAGGGGGCAGCCTTGCGAGGAGGTAGCCCTCGCGAGGGGGGGAGCCTTGCGTAGGCTGCGCGAGGCAGCCTCGCGACGAGGCACCCTCGTGAGAAGCCCTCGCGAGGCTGCGCAAGGTGGCCTCGCGAGGAGGCAGCCTCACGAGCGGCCCTCACGAGGCTGCGCAAGGTGGCCTCGCGAGGAGGCAGCCTCACGAGCGGCCCTCGCGAGGCAACCTTGCGAGGAGGTGGCCTCGCGATCAGCCCTCACGAGGCTGCGCGAGGTAGCCTTGCGAGGAGGCGACCTCGCGAGCAGCCCTCGTGAGGCTGCGTGAGGCAGCCTCGCGAGGAGGCGGCCTCGTGAGTAGCCCTCGTGAGGCTGCGCGAGGCAGCCTCGCGAGGAGGCGGCCTCGTGAGTAGCCCTCGCGAGGCTGCGCGAGGCAGCCTCGCGAGGAGGCGGCCTCGCGAGCAGCCCTCGCGAGGCTACGCGAGGCAGCCTCACGCGCGAGACCCCTCGCGTGCCAGGCTCTTTGTTTTGGATTTTTTGGGACTTTTTCATCTTTAAATTGTTGGGTCTTTTTCAGTACAAGGGGGCCCGAAAATTCAGAGAGAAAATTCCTCTCTTTCAAAACAAAAAAAAATCAGAACAATATCTCACTTTCTTCTAACTTCTTTCTCAGATCAAAAACACTTTCGGATCTCAAATTTCTTCATCTTTATATAAAATTTCTTCATCTTTTCTTCTTAAATCCTCAGATATTCTCGGGTCTAAACCAATTCAGAACCCGAGTCTGATTATCTTTTGGATAAATAAACACTTTATTTTCCAACAAAACAATCTTTTTTTCAATTAAATTACACTAAAAACCCAAGAATTAAACGGAGATTTTTTGACTTTTTACATGAACCTTTTCACATTAAATCACCTAAACTACAAAAGGGTAAAGCCTCTGAGTTCCTAGAGCTGCAAATTCCATGTTCATCTTCTTTTCTTTTTAATTTTTATTTTTGACCTAGGAATTATTTTATTTTATTGTAAATAATGTTGTAATTCTCCTTCTTCTTTTATTTGTTTTTTTAATTTTTGTATTAGAATACCCCAACGAAGGGAATTAAAATATATTCCCGGATAACAGACCTCACATTTTGCCATGCGATCATTTTCATTAACAAAAATTGACCAACATACATGTAAATAAAAATGAACTGTTTTTATTTAAATTAACAACTTTAAATCGCCGATGTTTTTTTAGGCCACGCGGGCCTCATTAAATCCAAAATCGAACATACGTGTTATCCCCTGTGCTAACCTTTGTGGATGCAGGTAGATTAGGATTAGATGTATGTTTAGGATTTTTAATTTTCCTTCGGGTATCGCAATTTCAATTTTCGGGAAATGTAATTAATAGGGTTAGCGGGCGGTTGCATCCCCTGATTTTTAAAGCCTTGTAATTTTATTTTCCGCATTTACTTTTCGCATTTACTTACTGTTTTTGTGGATGATTTATTTTTCCATTTTTGTGAATGTTTTATTATTTCGCAATACATGAATCATGCATTTAACTTCAAAAATGACATAAGTGTGAATATGCACAATTAAAAGAAAACGGTTTTCTGTGGATGTAATATATTGTGTTCACTTAAGAAATAAGCAACTTATCCCGGACCCGAATCTCTGTGTCTTGGTGGGCCGTCCCCCGGACGTTAAGCCTCACAGGACTCTAATTCCTGGGAAGAGCTAATCCAGGTGGCGACTCCACACTGAGAGACGGCGGATTCGGGTTCGAACCGATCTTAAACTTTTTCGCCTTTTTTCTCTTTTTAACCTTTTTTCCGGGTCCCAGACCCGGTGCTTTACCTTCATCTGTTTTCAAACACCCCGGTGGACCGCGCCTATGATTTCCGCGCGCTCTCGGCCCACCGCTCCGTGTCGTCCGCTCACAATTGTAATCACATCATTGTGATTGGTTGAGAAGCTTTAATCTTATCCATACTGGATAGGCATCTATTCATGATTGGTTAACTTTTGATAAGTGTCTTATCATTTGTAGTTAATGGTGGTTGATGGTGGTTGATCATTCTTATCTAGCGGTTGGTAGTTAAGAAGATTTGACCAAAAAACCATCCAAGTCATGACCACGATATACAAGTCATGACCGTGAATCTCTGGTTGACAATTTTCTATTTCTAAAGTGTATCAAGTCACGACCGTGAATTGTTTTCACGACCGTGAATTGTTTTCACGACCGTGAATTGTGTTTTTCTTTAGAATTTTTCTTGTAACTTCACCGATCTTCAACAACTTCAATCCTAAGCCAAATCTTTAAGTCCCACTCATATTTTCACACTTTTTTCACTCTTTTTGCATAGAATTCCACATTAGACCATTTTACTCCCAAGATTTACCTAGTATCTGCATTTACACCAAAAACAACTACATACCACGTGAAATATTTTATATGAAGTATAAAAATTACTTAAACTATAGTGTTTAGTGTGCAAAATTATATTGATAATAAGTGTAATTATACACTTAACACTTCCCATTTGGGAACCTTTAGGTTCAGTGTTCCAAAATGATATGGAACCAGATAGCTCTAGATGATTAAATGGGCTTTCTAGCAAAGGCGTATGATCCCCCGATACTTGGAATGTCACATGCTTGTGACTTAATCCAATTCTTTAGTAGTAACCAATACAATACACTCCTTCCATCAAGTTAAGTACCATAAAATTTATTGAGCTTGGATTAAGTGTCAGCTCATGTAATGGCCGTAGTTATCCTAGAATTAAACTTGTTCACGAAGAACACCACTCAACCATTATGTATCAAGATTGACTAGAAACGTGTTCTATCATTCTTATACTCTAAAAAGAGGTTTAAGAGTGTGTCACTTCAATAAGGGGTCCTAAGGTATATCTCCATTTATATCACTATGTCAAGAGTGATAGATCCCACTTGACTACTCAGCTTACCAACATATGATCATCACTATACCCGTAATCACCCTTATCACCAACATATGATCAAAGTATAGCAACTCTTATATAAGGTAACCAGTATCTCAGGTTTGAGGATACTTGTACTGCTACTGCAATAAGATATGACATCAACACATGGATATAGTTATTTCCGAGTGTCGGTCTTATAGTGGTCTCCAATGTATTACCCGAATGCATTCATGTGTTAACTCAAGGTAACACCTTCAGCTTGTGAGATCGGCCACTTCGATCTGATCCAAGGAGTAAGCCTACACATGCTATTGTGTCCATTCAATTGATGTCCAGTCTCTATGAAACTATGACTAGGGATATTTAGACTATTCATAGTAACACATATGTGCAGTTATAAAGTAGTCCGGGACTTTGTCTTATCAGTGTGTATATATATAATGCAATACATATATGATACCAATGAGATACATAAATAAATTAAAATACACAGATAAGTAACAAAGATGCCTTAATTATTATTAGTAATAATCCGTAACCATTTGTACATTATAACTAATAAGACATATCGGCCTGATTCTTGTAGGGCATACATCATGTCTAACAATCTCCCACTTGCACTAGAGCTAATTAACCATGTGCTTCATGCCAAACTCGTTAACATGATGGTCATGTTTAACTTAAGTAAATGGCTTAGTTAGCCCATCCACTTGATTCTGATCTGTTGGGATATATTCTTAATTTATATCTTTCCAAGATGCTATCTCTTCAATGAGATGGTACTTTCTGAGTACATGTCCATTACTTTGATGTGATCGTGGTTCTTTTGCCTGAGCAATAGCCCCCTTGTTATCGCAATATACCGCTATTGGATTTATAATGATGGACACCACACCAAGATCACCAATATATCCCTTAAGCTAAACAACTTGCTTAGCCACTTCTGAAGTAGCTATATACTCAAACAACTTGCTTAGCCACTTCTGAAGTAGCTATATACTCGTATTTTGTGGTTGAATCGGTAGTCATATCCTATTTGAAACTTTTCCAAACAACTGCCCCTTTGTTTAACATAAACACATACCCCTACTAAGACTTATAATCGTCCCTATCAGACTGAAAACTCACTCCAATGTATCCCTCCAAAGAGAGATCACCTTCTCCATATATTAAAAACATATCCTTAATCCTATGTAAGTACTTAAGCATAGTTTTAATGGCCATCCAGTGCTTCTCACCTAGGTTAGATTGAAATCTTCTCATGAAGCTCAACGCATGTGAGATGTTATGCCAAGTGCATACTATAGCATACATGATGGATCCTATCACCGAGGCATAGGGTATTCCATTTATGCGTAGTCTCTCCTCTTGTGTTTTCAGACACTTAGATTTAGAAAGGTTAATCCCGTGAGACATTAGGAGATAACCCTTTCTTAACTTCTTAAGGTTAAATCTAGCCAAAACCTTGTCTATGTATGTACTTTGCAAAAGACCTAGTAGCCTTCTGGATCTATCTCAGTAGATCTTCATACAAAGTATAAATGCTGCTTCTCCAAAGTCTTTCATGGAGAACTTCTTTGATAACCATGATTTAACTATTTAAAGAAAAGGAATATTGTTTCCTATCAACAATATGTCATTGACATATAATACAAGGAAAAAGACCGCACTTCCACTAGCCTTCTAATATACATAGGTCTCATTAGCGTTTGACACAAAACCAATTTCTCAGAATTTCTGGTCAAACTTAATATTCCAACTCCTTGATGCTTGCTTAAGTCCACAAATGGACTTCTACAACTTGCATATCTTTGAGCCATCCTTGGATATAAAACCCTTGGGTTGTGCCATATATACATCCCTGGCAGATTCCCATTAAGAAATGATGTTTTCACATCCACCTGCCAAATCTCTTAATCATAATGACCGGCGATGGCAAGGAGTATCTTGATAGACTTCAGCATAGCCATCGATGAAAAGGTTTCATCATAGTCAATGCCTTGTTTTTTACTGTAATGTTTTGCAACCAGTCTTGCTTTATAGGTAACTATGTTAACGTCCATGTCAATTTTCTTCTTACAAACCCACATACATCCTTTAGGCCAAATCCCATATGGAGCATCAATCAAGCTACAGACTTGATTTTCGTACATGGAGTCCATCTCTAACCTCATGGCTATAAACCATTTCTCAGATTTTGAGCTTTCCATTGCCTCTTTGTAAGTCCTGGGCTCATCATCTTCCAAAAGGAAGAGATGTTTATCATTAGTGATGAGACACTAGTACCGCTAGTGAGTGATTGGCGCTAAGCCTAACCTACGTAATGTTAGTGTTATAGTAGGTTGTTCCATGCTTACACTATCTTCTATAATAGGTGAAGGTATAATTAGCTGATTGTCTGTTTGATCTTCTTGAGAGCCTAACTCAAGATTGCTCCCATTAGCTTTCGTAAGTATATGCTCCTTATCTAGGAATTGAGCATTTCTAGAAACAAGGACTTTTTGTACCTTGGTATCAAAGAAGGTATACCCAATAGTCTCTTTAGGGCAACCAACAAATAGACACCTGTCAGACTTAGCACCCAGCTTATCTAAACTCATCCTCTTTACGTTAGTAGGACATCACCAAACTCTCAAGTGAGAAAGAGCGAGTTTCTACCATACCATAATTCGTATGGAGTTTGATCAACTGATTTAGAGGGCACTCTGTTTAGAATATAAACTACGCTCTCAAGTGCATAACCCCAAAATGATCTGTTGAGTTCTGCTTTGCTCATCATAGACCGAACCATATCAAGTAGGGTTCAATTTTTCCTTTCTGACACTCCATTGTGTTGGGGTGTGTAAGGAAGTGTCCACTAGGATAAAATACCATTATCCCTTAGATAATCTTTAAACTCTTGGCTTAAGTATTCACCCCTTCAATTAGATTGAAGGGTCTTGATATTTTTCCCAAGCTATTTCTCTACTTCGGTTTTGAACTCTTTAAATTTCTCAAAATTCTCAAACTTGTGCCTCATAAGGTACAAATAACCATATCGTGACTAATCATCGATAAAGGTTATGAAGTAGACGAAACCCTCATGTTTCTTAACACTCATTGGACCACATACATCATAATGTATTATTTCTAAAGTACTAGTGGCACGCTGTCCCTTTCCTTTGAAAGTTTTCTTAGTCATCTTCCCCTTTAAACAAGGTTCGCATGCACCATAGGATTCCCATTCCATTGGGCCCCAGTCTCCACATTTGTGTAACTTAGTTAAGCGAGTCTCATTTACATGGCCTAGACGACAATGCCATAAGTATGAGGATTTCTCATTATCCAATCTTTATTTCTTAACAATGTCCATATTTAGAATTTTAGTTTTAGTATCTAGAACATAAATGCCATCAATAGATATTCCACATGCAAAAAGAATATTATAGCGTCGAATTTGACATTTATTATTAGAAAATAAAATTTCAAATCCCTCTTTTGCTAAATGCGCAACAAAAATAATATTCTTAGTGATAGCAAAAATATAATAGTAGTTGTTCAAAACTAAAACTAGATCACTAGGCAAACGAAAGCTATATGTCTCTACAGTTGTTGCAGCAACTCGTGCTCCATTTCCAACTCTTAGGTCCATTTCTCTCTTTGTAAGCCTCCAACTGTTCCACAATCCCTCCACAGAAGTACAGATATGAGTACCACAACCAGTATCCAATAGCCAAATAGACTCATAGGGAACTGTAGAGAAACTCTCTATCATGAACATACCTGAAGTAGATGCCTCACTTGGCCTCTTCTACACTTATTAAGAAATCTAAACCTCGCAATCCTTCTTCTAGTGGATGGCCTTGCCACATCTGAAGCAGGCATTTGTAGTTCATTTCATACTTTTCTTCTTCTTACTGATTTTCTTCTTGGCACTCGGACCCTTTCCAAAACTAGACCCACCCTTGGAAGGTTTGGTTTTCTCAACAAAAAGTAGAGCCTTTTAATCCTTCGGAATCTTAAGCTTTATCGTTTTCAACGTGTTGACCAACTCGAGCAGTGTGGCGTCGATCTTGTTCATATAATAATTAGTTACAAATTGTGAATATATATTAATTAATGAGGAAAGAATCAAATCCACACATAATTCATGATCCATCACAAAACCCATTCGAGTCAGGTTTTCTATATAACCCAATAGTTTAAGAGCATGTTGTGGTGCTGAAGTGCTAGCCTGCATCTTTTTTCAGAATAAGAGTTTTGATGAATCAAATCTCTTGGACCTAGCCTGCTCTAAAAAGAGCTCACAACGATGGAGAATCATGGTATCAAGGTCCAAGCTCTCATGTTGTTTCTAAAGCTCAGAATTCATGGTTGCTAGCATTATACATGTCGCTGTTTCATGATCTTTTTTGTGCTTTGCCCATGCCTCATGTTCATTAGCATTAGTTTCAGCATCAGGCTCATCTAAAACATAAGCTATCCTTTTGGATCTAACGATTATCCTCACCGCCCTAAACCAATTAGTAAAGTTTGAACCATCTAGTTTGTCATCAAGAAATGAGTGAAGGTTTATGTTCAGATTCATTATTTAACCTAGATATAAGATAGAATTTGTTTAGACATTAGTATATGTCCACGCATTTAATAAAAGGTCTTTAATTAAACACATAATTCCTACTATTCTCTCAACATTCAAATAGCCCCTTCTATTTAAATTTGGGAAATTTGCTTCAACTAATTTTCCTTAGTAGGTAAAATCCATATTCACTCATAATGACCCTCGCTATAGCAGGTCAAGCAATAACAAGATAACCATGGATAGAACCGTCCATTTGCATCTCATGCAATTGCTAATCTATTTGAGTTATCTTTCTCGAGACATGCGTACCTAATTATACGACTCCTCAAATGTGTTTCAAATCTAGCATTAACTCCAATAATATGGACAACTAACCCATTTGGGTTAAGGGATTAACCCCATCTAGTCTCATGACTAAACACAGGTTAAGGGAAGACATGTTGTACATGTGTTTGCATGCATAGTATAAGACAGGCTCTGACACCCTTGCTGATTAATTAAGACAGTTATTGATCATCCAACATAGCAAGTTGGAATTTCAAAACTTAATATTAATCTAAAGGATCTCCTAAGAATTCCATGATTGATATAATCTAAGTTAAAACATTCCATAGATGCTGATAGGTTCATAAAGCTTATAAAAAAAACCTAACATCTATGTTTAGGACATTACCAATTGACACGTGCTTCTCTTTCTCTTTTGGATGCGCTGTTCCCTTAGAGCTATTCGGTAGAACTTCATTAGCACGAGCCTTTAAACTAGGATAGCCTCTATGATTGATCCATAAGGATCTTCACTAACCAAAACCTCATAGAGGTAGAACCCATTAGTAGACAGCAGCTGCTAGACCGGTTGAAGGCCAACCTAAAAATAAAAACTGAGAAGACTCTCTTCTAATAGAAAGAGCCTTCTAACGAAATTCTTCATTGTTTAGAGAAACTCGTGAAGAATCTCGCACAACAAACGAAGAAAGAGATGTTAAACTCATAGAGAAAAGCGGAGCTGAAATATTTTGTTGTATGAAATAAAGAGAACTGGAGGCCTATATATATGGGAAAGGGGGAGTGTTGTGCACAAGTTGGCATACATGGTAGGACCGTGCAAGTGCTGCCTTAGGCAGCCCGCTAGCGCATGCGGGCTTTTCGGGCGCGCTAGCAGCCTGCGAGCTTTTAGGCTCGCAGGGCAGCTACGCAGGCCCAACTCTGAACATCCCGTGTTTGTTTACAAGCAATGGGAAAAATTCCCTTTCTCTGCACGATGCATTTTTCCCTATTCTTTTCTTGATTTCCTTTAATTATTAATTTGGTCCAACCAATTAATAATTCTTCTAATGAATTCAACAAATATATATTTTCATCATAGGCCCAGTCTATAGGTTCTTTACTTAGTCCGATAAAGACCCAAAGTGTGTGACCTCATAGGATCCCAAAGTATTGAGCCGCTAGAGGTTAACCTAAACTTGGCCTTCCATACATGAACCTTTAGGCTTAGTGTTCCAAACCGATATGGAACTCGATAGCTCAAGACGATCAAATGGGCTTTCTAGCAAAGGTGTGTGATCCCTCGATACTTGGAATTCCATTCTTGTGACTTTATCTGGTTTTGTAGTCGTAACAAATATAGTACACTCATTCCATCAAGTTAAGTGCCGTCCAATTTATTGAACTCGGATTAATTGTCAGCTCATGTAATAGCCAAAGCTATCTTAGAATTAGACATGTTCAGGAAGAACACCACTCAAACATCATATATCAAGATTGACTAGAACCCCATTCTATCAATCTCATACTCTGATCAGTGGTTTTTGAGTGTGTCACTTCAACAAGGGGCCATAAGGTACATCTCCCATTATATCACTATATTAGGAGTGATGGATCCCATCTTGACTACTCAGCTTATCAACATATGATCATCACTATACCCATAATCACCCTTATCATCCTGATCGCCAGGGTTTGAATAAGTATGACCCAAAGTATAGTAACTCTTATATAAGGTAACCTGTATCTCACCTTTGAGGATACTTGTACTGATACTGCAATAAGACATGAAACAAACACATGGATATAGTTATTTCAGAGTGTTTGTCTTATAGTGGTCTCCAATGTATTACCCAAATACATTCATGTGTTAATTCAAGGTACCACCTTCAGCTCATGAGATCGGCTGCTTGGGTTTAATCCAAGGAGTAAACCTGCACATGCTAGTCTATCCATTCCAATGATGTAAAGTCTCAATGAAACTATGAATAGGGATTAAACTATTCATGGTAACACGTATGTACAGTTCTCACACCACATTGCTCCCACTATGTCCTCACACTTTTACACTATGAAGTAGTCACGAACTTTATCTTATCAATGCTCATATATAATACAATATATACATGATACCAGCGAGATACATAAATAAATTGAAAAACACTTATAAGCAACAAAGATGTCTTAAATATTATTAATAATAATATGAAATCGTTTGTACATTATAACTAATTAAGACATATCGCCCTAATTTCCTAGGCATACATCATGTCTAACACATTCGCCTTTGCTAGAAAGCCCATTTAATTGTCTAGAGTTATCGGGTTCCATATTGAGTCGGGAACACTAAGCCTAAAGATACCCAGATGGGAAGTCAAGTTTAGGTTTACCTCTAGTGACTCTATACTTCAGAATCATATGAGGTTACACACTTTGGGTCTTTACCAGACTAAGTAAAGAAACTATAGACTAGGTCTATGCCGAGAATATTTACATTGTCAAATTTTTTGAAAAGATTATTAATTGGTTGGATCAAATTAATAATTAAATGGATTAAAGGAAAAAATTGGGAAAATTGTACAGAGTGGAGCAAGAGAATTTTTCCCGTTGCGAGTGGGCCCCAAACAAACAAGGATTGTTCGGAGTGGTACATACGCGGCTGCCCTGTGAGCTAGAAAGCTTGCGGGTTGCTAGGGTGCGGGCCAAGCCTATGCGCTAGCGGGTACCAAGCCCACATGGTGCACTCGTAAGCTAGGCTTGCGGTAGAAGGCAAGCACAGTAGGGCTAGCCTTGTAGGCAGCGCACATCTCGCCTACACGCCTTGTGCGCATGGGATGGCCTAGGTGTAGCTAAAGCTCCGTACGCCGACCCACGTGTGGGATGGGATTTATCAGACATTATTTTTTGAGGGGAGTGTGAGCGGAAGACACGGAGCGGTGGGCCGAGAGCGCGCGGAAATCATAGGCGCGGTCCACCGGGGTGTTTGAAAATGGTGAAGGAAAAGCACCGGGTCTGGGACCCGGAAAAAGGTTTGAAAGAGAAAAAGGCGAAAACGTTTAAGATCAGTTCGAACCCGAATCCGCCGTCTGTTAGTGTGGAGTCACCACATGGATTAGCTCTTTCCAGGAATTAGAGTCCTATGAGGCTTAACGTCCAGGGGACAACCCACCAAGACACAGAGATTTGGGTTCGGGATAAGTTGCTTATTTCTTATTGGATCACATTAAATTACATCTACGGAAAACCATTTTCTTTTAATATGCATATTCGCACTTAGGTCGTTTTTGAGTTTATATGCATGAACCACGTATTACGAAATATAAACCATCCATAAAGTAGAAAAATAAACCATCCACAAAATAGTAAGTAAATGCGGAAAATAAAAATTACAAGGCTTTAAAAATCGGGGGATGCAACCACCCGCTAACCTATTAATTACATTTCCCGAAAAAAGAAATTGCGATACCCGAAGGAAAATTAAAATCTTAAACATACATCTAATCCTAATCTACCTGCATCCACAAAGGTTAGCATAGGGGATAGCACGTATGTTCGATTTTGGATTTAGCGAGGCCTGAGTGGCCTAATAAAAAAAATCGCGATATTATTTTTGTTGTTTAAATAAAACCATTCATTTTATTAGCACATTGGTTGCTCATTTTAATTAATGAAATTGCTCGCATGGTAAAAAGTGTGGTCTGTTATCCGGGAAAATGTTTTATTCCCTTCGTGGGGGTGTTCTAACATACATCTCCTTATAATAAAGAAAA
>CATIWQ010043445.1:0-14315 GCA_949673415.1 Euphorbia schlechtendalii
ATTTGAATTCTTGTGAATGCATTGATTTGAAATCTTGCAAAAAGTTGTAAGATTTCAAAGGAATTCATTTAAATTATACCCTTGAATATTATTTTCATCATTTTAACTTCTCATATACTTTTAGTTGAAGAAGTTAAAATACTTATATAAATTATTTTGAAAAAAATATTAAATTTATTAGTTAACAATCAATTCAATTCTTTCATATAAAATGAAATTTTCAAACAAAGGAATTTGTTTGAGAAACCAAATCAATTGAATTCTCTTGAATGATTTCAATTCAATTCTTTTCTTTTTCTTATGAGATTTGTTTCCAAACACACAATAAATAAAAAGAAATTAGAATTGCGAAATAAAAAAGGATTCGAATCGAAATCTCAATAGGAAAACAAAAATAAGATATGCATCACTCAAAAATAGAGGATAAAGCTGCCGAAAAATACGGAGGAATAAGACGAATGAGAGCGGTGAAAAGCGAACATTGATAACAAAGAAAAAAAAGGAAATAAAGACGGAAGAATCATGAGTGAAGAGAAAAGAAGAGAAACAAATCACGTAAATGGAAAAACCAAAAATAAATCTGCATTAAACAATGTTTTTCCAGATTAACAAACTATAGTATGACAGAATCAGATTGATAGACTATACAAAAATAGAATAGCAATATTTGGACAAACTAATTTCATAGCTTTGAATCCATGATCTTTTAGTCATTTCAGAATAATTATAAATAAGTAAAGTATGTATTTCAAGAGAACAAGTCTAAAGACATTTTCAATGAAATTCTATATTTATAAAGTAATTACTATATTTGAAATAGTATTGATTTCAACCTTACTCCAGATATGAAGTATTTCATATTCGAAGTTGAATATTTTAATATTATTTATTCATCTAATTAATTAATCTATAGTTTTATTGATATTAAATTAAATTAAATTCAATTTATATTTTATAATAATATTGTCTATTTAAATATCATATTATATATATTAAATTACAATTTAACCAATTATTCTTAAAATAAATAATATAATAAAAATAAAATGAATTAAAAGTTTTAAAAATAAATTTAAATATTTCATAATATAACATTATGAAGTAAAAAAGTACACACTATAAAAATAAAATGATTGAATAATAACAAGCATGCATTATAATTAGATATTAAATATTAATTATATTATATTATTTTAAATTTATACTTATAAAAATATAATAAATTTGGATGTATTTATTAAAAATAATTAAAAAAACATATTGCTATAATTATAGTAATAAAATATTGTTTGATGAAAATAATCTTTGTTTGATGAAAATAATCTTTCATGGAGTAGAAAAATATAGTAATAGATTGAATTTACTAACAACGTAAAAACCGTAAAATGAAGTTTAGAGTAGAGAGGATAAATTAATGGAATGGACATAGTTAAGCCATCAAATAACCTAATAATTCAAAATTTCATTTTGGTGAATTGCAAATAAATGGGATGTTTTAAACAAGTAACCAACCAAAGTATTTTTTTCCCTTTTCACTAGAAATATACATATGAGCAATACTATTACTGAAACTTTCTTCTGCTAAAAATTCGAAGAACAAAACAGTTAGGAGGTGAAACCTATACAACCAAATACTTAATTTATTTTCCTTACACGACTTCAATGTGTATATCAATTTGAAATATCTCTTCAATCTCTTTGTTAGCAGCAATTATATCCTTTTCTTTCATCCATTCACATCTTACAGCTCTGGTTTCAACCGCCCTATCGCAAGCAAAGGGCAAAATTCAACATGAGAGCAATATCACAAGTTTTGATTCAAAATTAGCCAAAAACCATGCTTAAAATTACCATCTGGTCCCATATTTTCGATAGCTGAACTCGAATCGAATCCCATTTGTAGTAAATTCTGGAGATCGTTTTCTAGTACTGCCTGTTTGCACAAAAAGAGTTTTCAACAACCGAAGAATTAAGAGTAGCATTAAAATTACTGCTCTTAACTTACATGAGTAACATGTGGGAATTGTGGATTTGAATTAGGAATAAGTGGCATGCTTGCTGGGAAGAATCCCAGTGAAAACGGGTGAACACTCATCCCTGAATTTAACTTCAAAATGGCAGGATTGCCACCTCTTGAATGAAGGATCTATGGTACAAAAGTAAAATACACGTCACTTTAAAGAGACAGGATTAACAAGACTAGATAACTGTAACACACATGAACCTTTAACTCACATCTTTGGATAAAATCCTGTCGATGTCAATGTTCAGTTCTGGATTCACAGTCGCAAGTTTCATCGATAAGAACTGCAAAAGGAAGAAACCAACTATTGAACATCCTTCGTCATTTCAAATATTCATAATTTAATCACACATGCATAGAATCTATAATCTCCGATGTAGAGTAATTCGAAAAACCGTGTTTTCAAAAAATGGATGCGAAAATGCTACTAACATCTAAGCAGTAAGTATACAAGATTCAATGAATGTTTCAATTGTTCTAATAAGTTGACTTAGTTACAATAGCTACAAATTAGTTCACTTAAGTAATAAAAAACAGAACATGTTTACCTCGACCTGTTGTTGCAAAGATTGCACGTAGTTGATGATTTCGTCAAGCATAACCGCCTTTCCAGTAATCTAAAACATAAAAATCAACACTTGATTCAGCATCCATTTCAATTTTTCTCAGATTTCAATTTTTTAATGTACCTTATTGCATCCTGGAACAAGTTCTTGCAGCAATCTCATCCGTTCGCTGATCTTTTCTCTTCTAACCTGCAAAAATTTCTCATCTTCAATGTGATGACAAACAATATTATGATCTCAAGCCTCTACATATATAACAATTAAGAAGGTACCCTTTCAGCAAGACTATGGCTATTGGTAGCTTGTCCCCTTCTAGCCCTCACATGAATGTAATTTTCTTTAGGACCATCTCCACTGTTAGAATTTTCTTTCGCAGCTTGTTTACCCCGCGAATTAGAACCAGCTTTTTGTTCAGTTCTCGATTTCTTCTCATCCTGCTCTTTTGGAGCATCAGAGCCACGATCCCCTTCAGCATTCTACAACTCATAAACCATACACAAACATAATTCCACTAAACAAACTCAAAAATACAAAAACATTAACTGATCAATCGAATCGAAATTTATCCGCACTTTGTTCGGATCAGAAGGAGAACTGGATTCGGCCGTTCGTTTCCTTGTAGGGGAAGCTGCTACAACTGGTTCTTCCGAAAATCGGCGATCCTCTGAGAGACCAAAAGAGTTGACCATTTCTGAGAAGTTCCCACTTCCAAAAGAAGTAAACTTTGGCAGCAATTCAACATAAGTTGAATCTGGAGGGTAATGAACAAGATGGGAAGCATTGTTGATTCCTTGGTATAGATTACTGGTAAGTTCACCCTGAGACACCATTGATGAACCTCCAAAACTTGAATGCTGATTAAGAGTGACAACTGGATCATCCCAAGCTGAAGAAAAATAAGGGTTCATGCTCATCCCTGAGGATTGGCAATTGCTATTACTATCTCCTCCAATTTGAAATCCAATACCATTATTTTTATCACCGTTTGTATCCATTTTTCCTATGTGTGGGCTTTGAAAGAGAAGGAATAAATAATAGTAGATATGAAACAGAAGGAACAATGAAGTAAAGAGGGAAAGTGGGTTTGACCAAAACTAGCTTGCAGGACTCAACAAGGAACAAAGAAGAAAGAACCTAGGCAGCTTTATAGAACTAAGAGGGTGCTAAAGTAAAAGAAACACAAGGTGAAAAAGGGGGCAAAATCCAATGCACCAGGCATAAAATTTAAGGCCACAACAGCATCAAAAACCCTAGGATCAAATCAAATCAAATCAAGTCCAATCCTATAAGGATGAAGAAATTGAAAAAAATAAATGGTTCCAACAGACAAGAAAAGTGAACCTTTTAGAGCATAAAGTTGACATAGACAAACAATGGCATTAGCTAAATAAACAGCTCAAAAGGAAAGCAGATTCCCTTTTTTTCACTTTTGCTTCAGCTCCACTCATTTAGTGGCCATGAATCTCTTCAATTCAGGTTGAAAATTATAGCGATAGGTATGGATTCAGATAGAAAACAAAAATGGCGAAATGACAAGTCGTTTCAGGTTTTGATTCAAAGACAACTTAGTTAACTATAAAGAGGAAAATGACAGAGAGACTGACTTTATAGCGAAGTTCTGAAATGGGTTTCCAAAGAAGGCGAGAAAGCATCAAAATCCACTTGAATTATGAAAGAAGTGAAATCAAACTGTGTCCCAATTTCAGTCCACTTTAATGGGTATGTGATAGTACCTTCATGCGCATCAAGTGCTTGATAAAATGCGTCAAAGAAAATTCCAAAATCACTAAAAGGGTACTTCCGGAATCAGTAAAGTAAACATGTTATGTTACAAATTTGAGCCCAGAGAAACCTTAAACAAAGAGATGATAATAAAATAAATTGAGCAGAAAGAGATAGAGAGAGAGAGGAAGAGGGGTTCGTTTATTAAAAGACACACTAACTACTTCCCAACTGCTAAATTATTACAGAACCTAATCACTTTACCCCTTTGTAATTTCTTTCTTTTTTCGGATTAATTTAGTCATTTGTCTTGGAATACAGATTGAATTGAATAGGTTCTTCTCTTCAAGCCCAAGCTTGGTTTATTCCTTGCATAAAGTTAATATTTTTACCGACAGAATTGCCAACTAATGTAACAGAAGTCTCCTTGCTGTTACACACTCATTTGTCTCAGTGCCAACTAACCAAACCCTTTCATTTCTTTTCTTTTCTTTTGAGGAAACAAAAAAATAATAATGATATGAAGCTAAGCTCCATCACTACTTTCAATGAGTTCAACCATTCTTCATCAACTCATTTCACACGCCCCACCAAATACTTCTACCTTTAAACCATCAATTTGTGGCCCATATATTCTTAATTTCATTCACATACATTTCTATTGGTTGCCCTTTTGTTTTTGTTTTTTTTTTGTATAATTTTACTTGATTTTTTTTGGTAATCGTAATCTTATTGAATAACATCTACTACAATGGTAAGTATATTTAAAGAATTTTAATTATTTAAACCAATGGTTTTTTTATAAAAGAATTTTTTTTATTTTAACAATAGACTAAATATTAGTCATCTAAATTGATTAAAGTAAATGTTAATTTAACTTAATGTATATATATTTAGAAGCTGATTTATCATTTACAGTTTCTTTATTCGATTATAGATGTGAGCTTTTATATGACAAGTGTTGAGCTCTGATTCGATAACTCACACAAAAATACTCTAATCCCATTCCACACGAAGACTCTCTGTTTCTTTTATATAATCGATGCTCATAATAATTGTTTTGACATTTTAAAATAAAACCTGCAGCCATTTTTATAAAAAGAGAAAAATAAAAATATTATTTAGTAAGAAAGAAAGAGAACAATGAACATAAAGAATAATGGAATCTAATCATGAGTTTTACCTTCTTGTCCTAGTACAGTTTCCAGCTGTTGTAGAGTAGATTAGAACCTAATCCTATTGGTCAAAACTATCTAGTCAACATAAGCTACGGTTGTGATCTTGCTGGATTATTTACAGTATTAAATCCGAGATTAGCGGCTAATGATCATGATCATAATCTTATGTAAGCAATATCACTGTGATTAGCATGGGATTTATTTATGGAAATCGGAAAATGAATGATTTGATTCGGAAATGGGGTCCACGAGAGGGACTGTATGGTCAATATCAGTATGTATGAGGATGGATTGAGATGGTACACCTAACTAATCGATGTGGGTACTCACATAGAATCATTTTTCTTGTAAGATTCTTATAAACTTTAATAGATTATCTAATTTTACAAAAACAAAAACTTATTTGCTGGAGTTGATTGGATTGTATGTGGAAAAAATGGAAAACAAATATACCCAAAAAATGTAATATTTACACAACAGGACTCCTCAATTATTGAGTTTAATTTAAGATTTAATCAAGTTACTTAATTGTCAGGGTCATGTTTGGTCTTGAATAAAGGTCTACTCAAAATGTGCTGCTTTTCATGAAATATAAACAGATCTACTTTGACACAATCTCTAAAAAATATTTTTAGATATTGGTTTTCACTCTAGGCTACTTAGAGGTGGATGAAGCTTGAAGTTATTTTCAAATGGTAAAATATATATTGAGTAGTATATAAGTTAACATATTTTGAGATAAAAAAGGATTTTACCACGATAACAATCATATATAGAGGTTTATAAGGATCACCAAACCCAACTTCGATATAGTACGCTTTCAACAACTGTTTAAGTTAGTTTTGTCATGTCACCATTTCTAATGATAAAAAAAACATTATCACACATTTCAAGTAACCAATTCACCCCTTAAACATTATTTTGTTATTACTCATTTCATCAAAATTTCATTTAAGTATTAGAGAGATTACATTTGTTTTCTGTCTTGTAGAAAGCTCAGGTTGGATCCCATGATACCGTACAAGAATTAATATAGGATTGCATTAGTTGTATTAGATACACATGGTTGATGTTATTAGTTTGTTGTACCATAATCTTATGAATTGTAATAATCTATGAAAATTTTTCCTAACTCTAATTTCATATTAAATAATCATGTATCTCATTTTCATATGTTTGTTTTAATTTTAATTGCATAGTGAAAAAGTATTAAAATGGCAATGTTAGTGCGTACGTGGTAATTGGATTTTAAGCCGATTCAAGTAGCGTTAGCCAATTCTTTGATTACTTTATTGAATTTTGGCCCTAAACTATTGGCACTGCTATGGTACATTTTGCAATTGTGACTCATTGTTCTACGCTTGACCAATAATCTTTTTACAAGGGATGGGCATGCATTTAGCCAAGCAACCGAATTCTTACTATTGGAAACTCTATGAGTAGCGTTGTAAAGCGGAGCCGAGTTCATGGTGGTTTGTTTAATATTTTATCAAACTCGGGTTTAGTTTCGAATTCAAATTTTGTTCAAACTTGTTTATTTAGTAACTTATTTGTTCACAAATTACTAATTAATTTATTCAATAATAGTTCGTGAATTTGTTAATGAACGAGTTCATTTATTTTATCCACAAACAAACATAAAAACATTAAATATAATACACTGAGTACTTAAGACTTGTTGAATAATAAATTCAACACACCGTCATATAATAGCAAATTTTGCATTAAAAAATGCTTAATGGTAACCTAAAACAAATACAAAATTCAAAATTAAACATTATCTGGAATATAATAAATTTTATTAAAATAGAGATGTGTCACTACTTTATTATGAAAAGGACTTAGTGTTATTACTTTGTTATAATTAGTAAGATTTATATCAATTTTTTTAATTTTAATATATAAAAATTATAATCGAGCTAGTTGATCAACCTTCATTGAGCTGATTAATGAATTTATTAGCGAGCATGTTATTGAGCTTTTTTTGTTAGTTTTTGAGCCGAGCTTTGTATTATTCATATTCAACTCGTTTATGAATCGAGCCAAAAATTGTGTTCACGAATTTACCATTTACCTATTGAGCCGAGCCGAGCCGAGCCGAGCTTTTATCGAGTCAAACACCGAGCCGTTCGACTTTTCTTTTGATGAAATGGAGAATGAAAAACTTTAAAGGCCGAATGTTGGAGTTTATAAGAAAAAGAACAAATTGATTGAAAAAATAAAAAAAAAACTCCATTGGGGAAAAATAAGAACAGCTACGTTCAAAGAGAAAAGTCTTATATTAATTAAATGAAACTCACTACATTATATTACAACTAAAAGATAAACTAATTAGCTAAAATATTAGAAAATAATATCTGATCAAAACAGAATAAGAGATACGCATTGACCAAGTAATTTAATCCAATAGATTATTAATTATTCAACCTTAATTAAAATAGACATGCATCATCGAGGCTTGAGCAAAAACTTCAACACTCCTCCTTTGATCAAGATCCGTTGATTTCTGATTTTATTGAAATTTATGGTTATGGGCATTGGTTGTGAGCATTGGTCATTGGTTTTAGGCATTGGTCATGGTTATAGGCATTAATCATTGGTCATTGGTTATTCGTCATTGGTTATTAGTTGTGGAGTTAAAACAACTCCTCCTCATCATGTTGAGTGTTCATGGCAGCTTTGGCTTCAATGTGTTTTTTGCAAACTTTATCCCCATGACCGATTTCTCCACATAGGTTACACTTAACATCCGGTCTCCACCAATACTTATACGGTATATGATTTTTCTTCTTACAATGTGGTCAAGCCCTGTGCTTTTCACCAATCAGTTTTGTTTGAAAAGCACCCTCCACTGTGCCTTCTTCTCTCATTAGTCATCTTTGTTCTTGAGCTTGTAGGGAATGCACTAGTTCTGACAAAGTGATAGTTGATAGATCATTTGAGTTCTCAAGGGTTGTCGAACATGCTTCATACCTTTCAAGAATTGTGACCAATATCTTTTCTACTAGTCGAGTATCAGAGAAATCAGTTCCAAGTAATCTGATTTATTTGCTATTTTGAGCAATCTATCACTATACTCCTTGATGGTTTCAACTTCTTTCATTTTTTGCAATTCAAATTCTCGAATGAGATTGAGAACTTGCATTTTCCTAGTTCATTCATTCCCAGAGTACTCCTTTTTCAAATATTCCCAAATAGCATTTGCTGATTTGAGACTCAATATTCAGGTGAAAATTGAAGCGGAAACTACTGCAAATAAGGAAGCGTTTGCCTTGGATTTCTTCATCTTTCTTTCCTTGTAGGATTTCATTTGTGCAACAGTAGAATTGTTGGGCAAATCACCAACCTCATAGTCTTCTTCTACTGCTTCCCAAAGATCTAAAGCATCTAAGTAAGCCTCCATCTTTACTACCCATATTTGATAATTGTTGCCATCGAAAATTGGTGGCACAAGATGTGGAATGCTTGATTCTCCTTCCATCAGGTCTCTTAAGAACAATTATGCTACTGATAACATTTTATTGGAGCTTATAAGAAAAAGAAGAACAAATTGATTGATGAAATAAAAAACTCCATTGGGGAAAAATAAGAACAGTTACGTTCAAAGAGAAAAATCTGATATTAATTAAATGAAACTCACTACATTATATAACAACTAAAAGATAAACTAATAAAGAGATTTTATTTCTAGATATCTCCCTAGGGTTTGCTCTGCTAGGATTTTTTCCTTCCCTTAGGTTTTCCTTAGGGTTTCTTGGCTGTGTGGTTTCACTCTTACGTTAGATCTTGCTATTTTTTTGCCGGAACTTCAAGCTGTGGTTCTTTCATGGCTTCAGACATAACAGATAAATGCGCAAAGGTTTCGTTAGACGATGAAGAATGGGGGGACGATGAGGGTTTGATATGTGAGGAGGATGCTGTTTTAACTCCAAAAGCTGAGGAAAGGATATTACTCCTGGCCAAGCTAGTTACGGATCATCCTGTAAGGATGGGGTCATTCCTGGCAGTGATGAAAGGGGTTTGGAACCCGGTAAAAAATATGGAAGCAACTGATTGATCCCTACTTATATTGCTTGAAGTTTTTTCATGAACTTGATGTACGTAGGGTTTTGCATGAGGGCCCTTAGTCGTACGAGCAGAAGCTTGTTATTCTTAATAAGTTTGATATGGATGTGCTGCCGCAGCAAGTTTCGATGTACTGGTCAGCCTTTTGGGTGCATGTATATGATCTGCTTGGCTATTTCCAAACTGAGAAGATGGTTGCTAACATTGGGAACTACATGGGTACGTACGTTGAGATGGACCCTAGTTCTTTTAAAGGAGTGTGGCGGGATTTCATGAGAATTAGGGTGAGAATTGATATAAGATAACCGCTGAAGGTAAAAATGAGAATTAAAAGGCCGGGGGGTGAGTGGAATATTGTCCGATTCCAATACGAAAGACTACCGAACTTTTGCTTTTTTTGTGGGATAATCGAGCATGATGATAAATTCTGTGCTCAAAAGTTCAAGGCGACAGAGGATAAATGGGGGCTGAAATTTGACCAAAGCCTAAGAGTCGTGAAGAAAAATAATGGTTCTAGGGATGGTGATCGTCGGCATGTTGGAGTTCCTACTTATTCTAATTTTTCTAATAATAAAAGTAAAGATCGCAAAGGAAGCATGAAGGAGGAGCCTGAGAAGGTTCAGTTTGGTAGCCAGGAATTAAGTGGTAACAAAATGATGGTCTGTCAACATGACATAGGCCTGAGGTCTGATGTGCTCCAAGAGGGACTGCCAAGGGTGATTGAGAAGCAGAAGAACATAGAAGGTGTGGTGGAATTGAAGCGAAAGTGAACGGAGGGGGGAGAGTAGTGAGCTTATTGTAATTTCTAGTAATAATGTGATTTTAGGTAAGCATTTTTTTATCTTTGGAAGCGGGTTCTATTGTTGAACAGACCCATCGGGAGCCATGAGTCTTTTAAGTTAGAATTGTTGCAGCTTGGGCCGCCCGTCTGTAGCAGTTCGGGAGCTGAAGAGATTAGTGGCATGTGTTTGTTCGACTTTAATTTTTTTATCTGAGGTAAGGGTGTCTTAGCAGCGTTTAGAAGAAATAGGCAGGTTGATGGGATATTCTCGTTCGTTTGTGATTCGGGGAAATGGCTCGGGAGGTGATCTTGCTCTTTTATGGGAGTCGAATACTCGAGTCTCTCTGCGAAGTTATAATATATGGCATGTGGATAGCGATATTGAGTTATGTGGAGTTGTTTGGAGATATACCGGTATATATGGTAATCCTTGTCGGTATATGCGACATCAAACTTGGGATCTACTTCTTCAGTTGGCCATAGGTTGTCATGTTCCTTGGGTGATTATGGGTGACTTTAATGAAATTCTTAACGATACAGAGAAAGAAAGGGGTCAACCACAACCGATTTCGTGTATGGCAAATTTTCAACAAGCTCTTTTGGATTGTTCACTTTCTGACTTGGGCTACTGTGGCTGCCCTTTCACATGGGAGAGAAAGCAAGGTGGTAAGGTGGTTTTGCGAGAAAGACTTGACAGAGAGGTGGCTAACGAGTTTTGGTTTTGCTCTTTCCCGCATTATGTTATGCGTCATGAACTTATGGTCTCTAGCGATCACGATGCGCTTCTACTCTCCTTGAACCATGTCAAGCAGCCGAGGGAGTCTACTTTTAGATTCAGTAATGAATGGAGGGAAAGGCTTGCTTGCCGAGAGGTGGTCTGTAGACAGTGGGCTGCGTCGGGAGGGGCTATGGTAACGTGAAAGTTAGAGGAGCTGGTGCCAATTTTGCAGTAGTGGAATAAGAGGCATTCTGACGAATTCCAATCCCAAATTAATGAGTGTAAATAGAAGGTTCTGGAATGTAGGCGCTCTTTTAGCCTAGAGTCATCATCGGCATACATTGAGATAAAAACAAAGCTCGCAATGAAGTACAAGGAGCAAGAGATATACTGGAGACAACGATCAAAAGTCAGATGGTTCCAACAAGGAGATGGGAATACGAAATATTTCCACAATTACGCCTCCTCTAGAAGAAGAAAGAACCGAATTGATTTTCTTTTGGATGAAAACAGTAACCGGCTAGATTGGGATGGCAATTTAGAATTGTATATAGAGCATTTTTATCAAAAGCTTTTCCCTAGTTCGGTTGATATTGATCTAGGCATTGTATCTTCTATTCAGCCGTGCAAGATAGAGGAGAAAAACTTGGACCTCAACAGACCGATTATGAAAGAAGATGTGAGGGATGCAGTTTTTGTTATGCACCCAGACAAAGCTCCAGGCCTGGACGACTACAATCCAGGTTTTTATCAATCTTTTTGGGATATTATTGGTGATGATGTCTACAATTATGCGTTAAATGCCTTAAACTCTGACTCTTTGCCTGAGGTTTTACATTTGACAAACATTGTTTTAATCCAAAAGATAAAGAATGCTTGTAAAATTTTGGATTATAGACCTATAACTCTCTGTAATGTTTTGTATCACATTATTTCGAAAGTGCTAGCAAATAGACTAAAAGGGGTCCTGAATGAGATTATATCGGAAAATCAAAGCGCTTTCATTCCAGGTCAGTTGATTATAGATAACGCCCTCATAGCATATGAAGTCGAGCAGGCTTTACACCGCAAAAAGAAGGGCATTGATGGAATGGTAGCTCTGAAGTTGGACATGGCTAAGGATTATGATAGGATTGAATGGCCCTATCTACTAGCGGTGTTGAATCGTTTGGGTTTCTCTACCAAATGGATCAGATGGATGAATATGTTCGTAACTTCAGTTCGTTACTCCTTTTGCTCTAGTGGGCGAAAGTTTGGTGATATTGTGCCATCACGTGGATTACGGCAAGGGGATCCACTATCTCTATATTTGTTTATTCTATGCGCTCAGGGGTTATCGACCGAGTTATCGAGGCTGGAACATCACAGATTGATACAAGGCTGTCAGGTCTAGCACGATGCTCCTGCGGTGTCCCATTTATTATTTGCAGATGACTGCTATTTATTTTTTCGAGCGCGGTTGGAGGAATGCCGGAGAATCAAAGAATGCTTGGCAAGATACAAAAAGGCCTTTGGCCAAATGGTGAATTATTATAAGTCATCTGTATCTTTTAGTGTAAACCTTGACAATGAATATTGTCAGCTACTTTCGGATTATTTGAATGTCAAGCAGACTGCATCGGTAACTACTTATTTGGGTATGCCCATGATGGTGGGAAGGAGTAGAGTGGCAAGCTTTGGCTTCATTCGTGACCGAGTTTGGAAGAGAATTTCGTCTTTGAAAAATAAAAGTCTATGTTGGGGGGGAAGGGAAACCCTTATTCAATTGGTCTTTCAATTTATCCCGTCTTACATTACGTCCCTTTTTAGGATTCTATAGACGGTATGCGATTCGATACATAAACTTTTTAATTCCTTTTGGTGGGCTTCTAGTAATGGGGAGAGAGGTGGAATTCGATGGCAAAGGTGGGATTTACTTTGTAGGCCGAAGAAGCTAGGCGGTATGGGATTTCGAAACCTTATAGATTATAATACTTCTTTACTAGCTAAGCAACTGTGGCACTTCTTGATTTACCCGAACTCCCGTGTAAGTCGTATTTATGGGGCCTGTTATTTTAGAAATGGATCGGTGTTATCGGCTACGTTATCTTCATCACCAAGTTATGTTTGGAGAAGTATATTCTCAGCTATGGATTTTTTCAAAAATAAGGTGCGATGGCGAGTTGGTGACGGGTCTAGAATTAGTTTGCTTTCTGATGCTTGGGTCAAAACTATTGATCGGGTCCTGCTTCATGGGGCTAATAATGTGTCTCTTGAAAATACTAAAGTTTCAGAGTTCATTCGAGGTAATGTGTAGGATGAGGTGTATGTTAGGAAGTGCTTTGGTGAAGAGGAGGCGAGCTTAATCTTGCAAACTCCTTTGCCTCTAAACCGAACAGTGGATAATCTTTTTTGGTCCAGTGAGAATTCAGGATTATTTACTGTTAAAAGTGCTATAGGAACCTTTCGAGTATTTGAAAGGAATCCTTACCTATTTTGCCTCTAAGATGGAATAAGCTGTGGAACCTTTTCCTACCATCTCGGTTGAAAGTCTTCGTGTGGAGAGTTATGTCAAACATTGTCCCGGTGCAATAAAATCTTTTACAAAGGAGATGTGTTGAGGATGATTGGCGTCTGGTGTGTCATTTGCATGTGGAAACCATTTCTGATATATTATTTGAATGCTTTTTGGCTCGCAATGTGTTGTCTTTGTTTAATTTTTCAATCATTTTTGCTTCCCGTGTTGATGCTGCCCAGATTATTAATGACTGGCACGGTGTCAAAACTGATGCTTTTTTGCAGCAAGCTATTCAGTTGTTGTGGGGTATTTGGTGATAGCGAAACAAGATCATTTGGCAAGGTGTGAGCGGATGATATTTCCAGAGATCCCGCGCGGACGCCGCGAGGCGCCGGTCCCTTGAGATAGGGCGTGGGGTTTTCGAAAACATTGCGACAGAGCACGTTTATAATATTCGAACTTAAACTAAGTATTTTCAGTTTATATATTTATCGCGCATACATAAAACGGTAAATTCAAATATCAAGCATTAAGTAAATGCGGAAAATTAAATGAGGGAAAAGTAAAGATTAAAGGTTACATAACCTCGGGGGATACAACCACCCGCCTAATCTATAAATTACTATTTCTGTACAAATATATACAATACCCGAAGGAAATTAAGCCCTAGGCATATATCTAACCTGCATCCACAAAGGTTAGCACGGGATATATCACAATATTTACACATATGTACCGAGTGTACCATGTATGTTCGATTTTGAT
>CATIWQ010043452.1:0-12499 GCA_949673415.1 Euphorbia schlechtendalii
GAATTAGAGAAACAGAACTGTCACTTCAATTAGTACATATTCAAGTAAAGTTAAGCACAGAGAATTTCACAAAAGCAATTATGCAAGTGATACAAAATTGCCAAATAGTATCTGTTAATCATTAGGAAAGTGAAAGAGTTACTAGTACAAATTAAATTTGCATCTAATTGATTACAAGAGAAAAGAAATAAGAAGCTAAGAAAGACAAGAAATTAGGCTTGTTATAATTGAAATAGAATATAGAATATAGAGAAAAAGAACTAGTTTACTAAATTTTTAGCAACCTCTTTTCTTAAACTCTCCAGATACCACCTTCAAATGATTCTATTTTATATAACCATCAATCATCATCATCACTAACTCGACCATGGATTAAAATTAGAATAACTCCACATTAGAATATCCAATAAAATCATATTACAAAATAACCAAACCAAATAAAATTGAAGAAAGAACAAAGGCGAGGTGATCAAATTCAGTAAATTATAATTGAAATCCAGTGGAATAAGTAAAAACTAAGATCCTGCTCGTACTCACGAAACAAAGAAGCAAAAAACAATCAATTGACCAAGGTTTCATTAACTTGAAAACACTTAAATATTTATGTCACTCTTCACAAAAAACACATTCTTAAGTCTTAATGCTAAACGATAACCAACACTCATAGCTGCTAACTTCTTTCCAGCCCCAAAATAATATGTTTATCAAAATTTTAGACACGTTCAACAAAACGTGAAGATATGAAAACAATTACAGTAGTGAAAGTAATAAAATCCCGTCTTAAATAATATTAAAAGACAAGGGAGTCGAACTTTGTCTTCAAAAGTTTAAAAACAAATTATATGATGAGAGACATAAATTAATAGAAACGCCGAACTAAACTACAAAGGAAAAACAGGAAAAACCAAGACTTCAAGGAAAAGCTATAAGAAAACCAAAGAGGTAACTGTTGCTATTGAGGTTTTTTATTTCTGTGATTGTTTGAGGTTATAGAAGATAATTTTTTACATTACCCTCCAAGGATGGTGAGGGTAAATAATTTAACAGCAAAACAGTGTTGTTAAAAGGTGCTGAGGCGAGGCGAGGCGAGTCAAGTCAGAGCTAGAGCGCCTCCCCTACCTAAAGGCGCAGCGACTTCAGGAGGCGACGCCTAAACGAGCGCCTCAGGGCCGGTATCATTGAAGAGGTGAGTAAATTTGAAATTAATCAGAAATTAATTTAATTGAAAAAAAAGGAAAGGTGCTTTTTATAGGTCTTAATTGAGAGAAAATGCTGAACATGGGAATAAATTACTGAAGTTCATGTTTAGAACTGATTTAGAATAGAAGGTCCTTTTTATCATATTTTACTTAAAATAATAGAAATTGTACATGAAAAGTAGAGAAAGTAGGTTTTGTTTAAAATAAAAGAGCATCCTAAATAGAATAGGAAAATGTCATTAATTTTAAATCCCAATTATCTATTTAGGAACAAACTGAGAGAAGAAAGTCACGTTCAACAGAAAACTCTACTGTTTCTGCATTTAATATCGTTCAAAATCCAAATTAAGTATGAGCATGAAGTTGAAAGTGATAAGTCTACTAATGGAGAAGAGGAAGAAGAGGCTGCCTCAGCTGGTGCAGATACTTATCTTAGTTCAGATGATACTGAATAGTAATAGCTTTAGAAATATTTGCTTAGTAATCTTTATATTAATTTGAGAACTCTAGTTCTGTTTTGAGTTTAACTTAATAGTTTTTCACATTTAAATGTTGTCTGATTCTAAATTACTTATTTTCGAATTTTTTTTCTGTTACATAAATATATATTTTCTTAACCATGTAGCGCCTCACTTCGATGAGGCGAGCACCTTTGTGACGCCTCCCGCCTCAGGCATTTCGGAAGTATAGCGCCTCAAGGGCACCTAGCGCTTTTAAAAACACTGCAGTAAACAAAATTCTCCAGAAGCTTTACAATACTGCATATGGAAACAGCAGTTTTTTCCTACCAAAAAAGCAAAAAGCAACTAACAAAGCAACAAACAGTGTTTTAAGCCTAGTTAAACACTTCAGCATCTTCTATTTGGGATCAAACAGCTAGAACCAGCTGTTGAAGAGGTAAACAACATGCTTATAGATATATGAATAACAAAAAAAATAGCCAGAGAACTAAAAAACAATAAAAAAAAATTACAGTCAACATACACAAGTTATAATCAACAATGTATCCTGCAGAATATATCATCCCTACGACATTTAGAAGTATATGCTTGTAAAATTCACATAACAAGGGAAAAAGACATGAACCAACATGGGTCAAGAATTCATTGAGGACCAGCAAGATTTAGAGTACAAGAAATTACCGTGCATCCTAAACGCCTGGGACATCCTTCAAAGAACATCAATGTTTTAGATGGTTTCCTATTGAACTGATTAGTTTCCTCATGCTCCTCAGTCACTCTCTCAACACGAAAAAGTTCGCAGTTCCCCAATCGAGTTGTAGATATATTATCAATGGATGGACTAATGAAAGCACCAGTGCACTGTGCTATGCGCTCCAGCAATGGCCTCTTCACATTGAGTACCAAAGAAATTTCTTTTGCTAGTAGATACTCTTGGGCATATGGAGAGACACTCTTCTCCACAAGCAGAACATTTGGCCGGAGTGCCTCTATCTTTGCAATAATCATCTTTAGATGATCGTTTTCCTACATAAAAGACAAGACAAGGAAATGAGTTATATCTTTCTACTCCACCCTGGATTAACAAAGCAATGCAGTATAAGGGTACCTGTTGCACTAATGTATTGAATGATGCCAAATGATTCACAACACCATCAAGTGCTCCTCCCAAAAGAAGTAATCTGGGATGTTTGTATTGTGTAGTCATGCGCTTATGCTTTATATTTTTTGTACAAACTACTCCCTTCACAAGGGTACTGCAAATTCAAAATAAAGTCAGAAATTAAAATTGTCCTGAAAATTTCAGTACAAAAGCATGAAACTGATATACAAGAGGTTGAACTTTATACCTATCACTTGGACTTCCTGATGCTATACATTTAACCTTTACATAATCAACAGGATCCATACTGCCTCCTCTTCTGGTATCTGGTTTCACGAAATTCGCAGCTTGCAATGCTATTGCGGTTACTATATCAAGCCAATCATAATCGCTGTCCTCTTTGCTGATTTTGATACCCTCTCCCTGCAGAAGCTGGGAAACAAGAGCCCGAAAATGTCCTTGTACCACAGCTCTGAGAGGCTCCTTGTTGCACTCGTTTTGTTTCTCCTTCAGAGGGAACATACCAGAGAGGCTACTAGTGGATGAAAATATTGCACCCGAGTCCCCAATATCATCGTCATCGTCATCGTATGCAAACAAACTGCTCTCTGCCTCATCATTTTCATCCTCTGGAGGAGGCGGCAGCCAGATACGACCATTGCTTTCAAAATCCAAAGGTTTCTGAGCCTTGTCATATTGGTTAAAGGAGTAATCATCAGTATGTTGTGGATCCTCAGTCCCTTTATCAGGCCTTCTTAAATTAGCCGGATTTTCTTGACCAAAGAAACCATCATTCAGGGACAAGTGTTTTCTCCCATGTCCCTGCTGTACAAAATGCCCAGCTCTATAGGAATTAAAATCAATCCTGGAAGGGCTGTCTAAAGGACTTGATCCCACAGATTTACAATTATCCAACTCAAACCTAGCACTAAGACTACTTGAATCTATATCAGACACATCATGGCAGTATTCACTTGATGGGTAGTAAAAGTGGTTCCCAGAATCATCTGCCTCCTCCTCATCACTCCTACATGACATCAACACACAAAATATATGAAAACCAAACAGAAAGGAAATACGAATCAGGCAAAAAAAAATTATTCTGAACATAGTATACCTGCTGGGGGAGTGTTGGAGAGAGAGTGAAGAACGATGAGGACTAAAAGAGGTTGAACTCCAACTTGTTACTGCTATGGAAGAAAAACCACAATCCTTAGATTCAAGATGGTGGGCATGGCGATCACTAAAAGAAGGGGAAGGAGGCTCAGGACTGTCTCGTGGAGACTCTGAAGGATGAACTTTCTCAATATTCTTTCTCCTCCCTTGGCCTTTCACACCAAACCCATTGCAGAACTTGCAAGATTTCAAACTGCCACTGCTATCATCATTCCTTTTTGCCCCATTAGATTCAATAACATCAACCCCAGATTCACAGCCCTCAACACATTTGACACACATCAACCTACCGCAGGATTGGCAGTTGAATCCATTTAAGAAGCTAGAGAAACTTGTGTTACAATCACAGCACATTTTGAGACCGTTATTAGGCATCTCAAATGCAGCAGAGAAAGAAGATGGTGTTAGATCGCTGCCCCCCCAAGATAACCAAGACTTAACCTTGACTACTAGATCTGTTAGCGAAGTATCAGGTAGTCCCATAGAAAGCAAAAAGCTCCAGCAAGAATTACTACACCCCAGTATAGACCCCAACTTGTTGTCTCTGTTTTCGTAAATTGAGTATATGATTTTGTAATCGATTGAAAACAAAAAGGAAAAAATACCAAAATCCAGCAACAAAATATTGCAGTTGACTCTCAATCAGATAGTTTGGTAAGGATTGTAAAGAACAAAACCCACAATAAAAATGGTGGGTGATAAAGGAAACAATTGTTTTCCGTTTTCCTATCTAGGATTTGATGTAATTGATCCTATTTAGCGAAGGAAAATCCTCAACGAATCAGAAAATATATCCGAGGAGGAGTGATTCCCCAAAAGCCGACTCTATTCACACAAAAATCTATGCCAGTAAAATTGATTTAAGATTTTTCTAACAACAAACCAACCTAAGAGGATAAAAAAAAGCACAGAAACTCAGTAAGAAGTAGCCAACCCCAGATTCATCAAGAATGCATCCACAGATCGATAAAAGCATATCATAAAAGAGAAGAAGAAGTGAGATAAAGAAAAAATGGATCAAGTGCGAGGCAAAATGAGGATCAAAAGAAGGAAGATGAGAAGAAAGTATAGAGTTCCTTTTCTACCGGAATTTGCACGCATCTCTAAGACTCTTCTCTTCTTCGTCTGCTGCACTTCTTCTTCTTGTGGTTGTTGTTCTGCAATTTCAACTATTCCTTCAACCATCTTTCCCGGTATGCTAACTTTCATCGCTATTTCTACTTTCCCTTTGCTTGTAATCAATTGATAATAATAAATTTGTTTCCTAAATTAAAAAGTAAAGCTCTTTCTCTCTCTCATACTACTGCTGCTAAATTCATGCTTCAAAACAATAATAAACAAATCGAATCAAATGAATTCTCGCTTCCTTTCCCACCATCTCTATTTATTAGAAAATTAGGGTTTCATTGTTTCTCTCTCTTCAGGGATTGGCTAATAATGTGCATTAATAAGGGTTTATTTAAAATACCTTTTCTTCAATTTCTGTTAGTTTGTGTAAGCTTCCAAAGTTCATTGGTCAGCTATCCATCTTATTTATGTCATGCCCACTCACCATGCTAGTATATTTATTATTACAAATTGTTTATCCTAGACATTTTTAGACTCGGACATTAGCCGATTTAAGTTGAAAATTGGAATTTGTTTGGGCTCAAATTTTGGAATCTAATTTCACGTTTATAATTTGTACATTTCAAGATGCTGTACATATTTTCCTTTACATTATTATTTTATTTTGACATTATCTCTCAACCATTCAATTTTTTAACATGTTATTTTAAAATTTTGTGTCCGTCTCGTTTTCATTTCCAAAACACTATCCATTTTGATATATTTTTTTTGAATTTTTTTTAATGTTCGAAATTGGGCAAGAAACTAGTAAGTACATGGTTGGAAATTGATTTGAAACATTATTATGTTAGATAACCAGTACAAAAGTAGTAAATAAATAAATATAATTTCAAAAGTAAATTAAAATGCATCATAAAGAAATTACAATACATGTAACATGAATATCTACAAAGTTTGTAGATATTTCATTGGAAGTTTATTCGATCCATCAATATTTGGTAGAAACGTGATAAGAACCTGGTAGGTAACACAAATACATTTCAAAGTTTATCTTTATAGCATATGTGTACATAGCAAAAAGGATTTTACTAAATTCACATAAATACGAGCATTCTACCAGCTACCAAATTCTTACCAGATACATTCAAAAAAAATTTATGTTCAATATCTGGTAGAAACCTTATATTTCATTGGAAGTTTGTTCAATCCATCAATAACTATTAGAAAACTAGTAAGAATGTTGTAAGAACTTGGTAGGTAATGCATATACATGTCAAAGTTCATCTTACCACTAGTTATGTAATGAATCAAACACCTTATGCGCAAACTCTTAAAGTATATATTTTTTTTAAATCAAATGTTCATAGCATATTTGAAATCAATTCCAAACAAAATATATCAAAATGAGAAATAATAAATCATTTTTTCATTTACACTCAAGCAAACCATTGGATCCAAATCGATTGTAAAAAAACAAAACAAAAGCATATCGCAATTTCAAAATTAAAAACACAGAATTCTGATAGTAAATCGAAAATAACTTGAATTCTGCGTAGAGAAACCACAAGATTAGAAGCAAGATCGATAAACTAGGGATCAAACCTGGAGAAGAGAATTGTTGTAGAGAGAACTGACAGAGAGGGAATCGAAGCAGAGAAGAGAGAATCAATAGGGAGAAAACGCACATTGATGAGGGAGTTATATAGAACGTATCGGAGGAAAATCAAAAATTACAATAGGTTATACGATGCAAGGAAATAGTTAAGAAGTAAAGCAATAAATATTTTACTCAAACATGACATTTATAACAATTTCTCGGTATTAAAGTGGTAAAAAACGCTTGAAGGTAAAAGCTTTAGCGATGAAAAAGGCTTTATATTACTTGAAAGGTCTAGGGTATTCTCATGTAGTGAGTAAGTCGAACAACATAATTTTATATGATCTTTTGATTAGTCGTGTCATTGATTATTTTTACATTGTTAAAAATTGTAAAACTTTGGCTGGCCAATTTACTTCTTGCTTGTTTAGTTAGGTAAGTCGAGTGCACAACATTGATGCCCTTACTTTAGCTAGAGCTTGTTAATCTGAGTGAGTTAACAAATGTAGAACTTCAACCCTTCCAATTGCGTTGTCCATTTATGTTGATTGAATGCAAATTTTTTTCTTAAAAAATTAATAAAAGAAAGTGACTACTTTTAATTTCAAAAATAAAAAAGTGGTAAATGTAAGATATGATGTTTGAGATTGTTGTCACAACTGTTGTCTTGAAAAACATTACTCACAATTGTTTCAAAAAATAACATAGTTTAGCAATAGATTTTGACTTCTAATACCAAATATTTAAGTTACGTATCTTAACTTTTTGAGACAGCTGTATAAAATATTTTGAAAATATAACTTTCTGAATGTTGGAGATGTTGAGGTTATCCCACATTCAAAATAATAAAGGAATATGAGTGATATATAAGTGGAGTATATTGGATCTTAATACAAGCCAATTGGTTTTGTATTAGATGGGTTCAACCTAACTTGTATGCTCACTCAAGCTAACAAGCCCAACACTCTATTGACCCATGAATTCTTTACATGGTATCAGAGCGAGAGAAAGGCCTGAAAGCTAGAAGATCCTAGGTTCGAGTTTGAAGTCCTGGTGAAATTGGGCTAGCGGAGAGACTAGATTCGCTGTTGACCTTGAGCCTCGAAGAAATCCACATCGAAAATAATAAAGGAATATGAGTGATGTATAAGTGGAGTAGATTAGACCTTAACACAAGCCAATTAATTTTGTGTTAAATGGGCTCAACCCCACTTGTATGCTCACTCAAACTAACGAGCCCAACACTCTCCCGGTCCATGGATTCTCTACACTGAATAACCGGCTCAGAACGTGATAGAATAATACATAGATGGAACAAGTTATTGTAAAAAATTTAATTAAATGTTAAAAAATTACCGTATATAACTAAACAAGCAGTCTAGCATTGCACACTTCATATGACATTAAAGATCTTATATTTAACTAAAAATAATCTCATGTGATTTTTATTTTTCTAATACAGTATGTATTATGAAAAATTCCAGCAAAAATCTTTTATCAGTTTTTTATGAAAAAAATGTTTTATTTGTAAAAATGACCAAATACATCCTTACGCTTTTGAATTTGACAATTTTCACTATGTGATATCTTGAACTTTTTAACAGCTCCAGTTATATGCACACATTTACTTCTTAAATTTGTTGTAAGTGTCATACTAGCCCCTTAGACATGAATTGAATCACATTATCCCCTTTATTTTATTCAATATTGCACATAACAAATCAATAGTTGTTTCGTCAGCAATAAGGACAAACTGTTACATTTTTACCAAGTTCATGGATAAAATTATTATAAGTTTAATGTAGCATACAGGTAAATGTACTCGGGCATAAAAATTTATTATTTTATATTGATTTCATAACATTTCTTTTTCCTAAAGGGTTTCTTTTTTTTAAAGGGAATGATATTTCAATTTCAGATTAAAACCAAAAAAATAATTTTCTTTGATGTTTCTGATTTCGATTTATAAAAAAAGTTTCTGATTCTGAATTAAACAATGAAGTGATTTCAATTGATTATAACATCCTGATTTTTTTATCCCACGGCATTTTCATTCCTTATCATTTATGTGGGCTAAAGCTCAGTGTTTGTTGTGTGGCCCCTTTGCAAGCCCATTTGCTGAGCCCGGTAGAGTTTGATCCGCACAAACCCTACTTGTATATAAACACATTTTCAGCTCTCTCTCTCTCTCTCATATACTCAGCTAAACCTATAAACAAACCGTCTTCTTCTTCTCTCTTTTCTGTTTGCGATCTCTTTCTGTATTCTTCAAGAAGTTTGGGAATCTTGAAGTGATTTCTGCTCTGATGAAGGCTGTTGTGAAGGTTTGTGAAGAAGCTGCATTTCTTGTAAGGTTGTAAGCTCTGTATTTCGTTGGAGAGTTGTTCTTTAGTTCCTTGGTCTGTATATTTGATTCAGTTCTGAGTTTTGCTTAAGGCTTACGATTCTGTTCTTGCATGCTTTATATTCTTTGTACTGATACATTTATTTTTGGCCTGTACTCTCTACTCCTTTGGTATTGGAAGTTTTTCCTTTCGGTGACCTTAATAAAATTTCCCTAACCTTGCATCTTGGATTGCCAACACCCCGTCACTGGGCCAATTGGATACCAAGTAATATTTGTTGTTGATTTCTTTACATTTTTGCTTTTGGTTTAAACTGTTTGTGTGAAATCTGGTTATAAAATGAATAGTTTAGGCTTTAATCTAACAAATTGGTATCAGAGCATTTTCGATCTTGCCTGTTGTGTTAATCTTCTGTGATTAATCCTTTTTGTTGATGATTTTGTATGTTTATTTCCTTTAATCAAAGTGAGTGTCTCACTGAGTTCTTTATTTCTTGTTTCTGCGAGAAAACTTCTGAATGGTGAGATCTTTGACTTGGATCCTTGTGTGGTCGTTTGGAGTTGTAAGTTCTCTCTCAAGAAAAGCTTTTGTGTAAGGTAACTTTTTAAAAACCTATGTTTTCTTTGAATATCTTGTATTATAATATTTACTGTTAAAAGAAGAATCAATTAAAGCTCTATAAGTACTACTCACCTTCTTCTTTAATCTGTGAAGGCATGTTTGGTATGATTGTGGTAGAAAATCTCACATATTTTAGGATTGTTTGAAGTTCTGCATGTTTGAGTGAGTTGTATCTTTAATTATTCTGTGAATATGTTTAGAATAAGAATTCAAATGTATAATCCTGATTTCTATTAACCCTGAGTAATAAATCTGCTTTGCCTTATGTGTTTTCATGTCTTTGATAAGAAACTAGGTCTTCCTTCTCTCATCTAAGCTAGATACCCTATTCTACTCTAAGTTCAGACCTCTTTCTATTTCTTTTCTCATCTACATTCTATTCCTTTTTTTTGGTTTACTTTGTTTTGTGTGTTAACCATGTCTGTCTCTAGAGTAAATCTAGAAAAATTTGATGGAAAGTCTGATTTTAACTTGTGGAAAAATAAGATGAGAGCTATATTAGTTTAGCAAAAGTTCCATAGGGCATTACAAGGCATAGATGCCCTCCCTGCTGAAATGACTCCGGTAGAAAACAGGATATGATGGAATTAGCATATTCCACCATGATTCTGAATTTGTCTGATTCAGTCTTAAGAAGAGTTAGGGACATCGATGATACTCCCAAACTCTGGCTTAAGCTTGAATCCCTCTTTATGACTAAAGATATGTTTAGAGTGTCCTACTTAAAAGAAAAATTGTTTAGCTTTAAAATGAATCCCTCCAAAAGCATTGATGAAAACTTAGATGAATTTCAAAGGTTAATAATGGATTTAGAATCTGTTGATGAAAAGTTTTCTGATGAGAATCAAACTATCTTGCTTTTAAACTCTATTCTTGATTCCTTTAAAGATGTTAAGACTGCTTTAAAATATGGAAGAGATCACTTAGAAGTAGAAGACATAATAAATGCTCTTAGATTAAGGGAACTTGAAGTTAAAGGTGATCCTAAACATAAGAGTCAATCAAGTGATGCCTCGTTTGTTAAAGGAAAGAAAGGAAGTCATAAAAGGGATGAAAAGGGTAAATGGACTAATAAGCAATCTAGCTCTAAAATTGGTGAACAAACAAATCAAGATGAAACTAGATCTAAATCTCATAAAGATCTTATTCGTCATCACTGTAAAAAGAAAGGGCACATCAGAAGGTTCTGTAGGAGTAGGTTACAACAACAAAACACTGTAAATAATAATGAAGGTGGAGTTGTAAATAATACAGCTGAAATAGGGGATATTGAAGCTCTAACTGTTGGACAACACAGAGATCAAGAATCTTGGATTCTTGACTCAGGCTATACTTTTCATATGATACCAAAAATTGAATGGTTTAAATCCTATAAAGAAATAAATGGTGGTAAAGTCTTAATGGGTAACAATTCAACTTGTGAAATAATAGGGGTTGGGACAGTTGAGCTTATGTGTTCAAATGGTTCTAGAATTCTGTTAAATGTTGTTAGACATATACCTGGTTCAAAAAGGAATTTAATATCCCTTAGTCATCTTGATAGTAAAGGTCTATGCTATACAGCTGAAGGTGGAGTCCTTAAGTTGATTAAGAATAATAAAATTGTTCTAACTGGAAACCTTGTTAATGGCCTATACTATTTTGATGGTTTTACTGCTGTTGGGTCTAGTTATAACATAGATTTCTGTGAAAAGACAAATCTATGGCATAAGAGACTTGGACACATTGGTAATAATGGTCTTAGTCACTTACAGAAGTCAGGTTTCTTAAAGATGCCTAAATCTGGAAAGATTAAAACTTGTGAAACATGCATTATGGGAAAAACTGTAAAGAAAAGTTTTAATAATGCTGCTAATACATCTTCTGCTTGTCTTGAGTATGTCCATAGTGATCTGTGGGGTTCAAGTTATGTTCCTTTGTCTCTATCTGGTGCTCAATATTTTGTTACTTTTATTGATAATTTTTCAAGGAAAGTTTGGGTCTATTTTTTGAAAAACAAAAGTGATGTGTTTGATAAATTTGTTGAATGGAAAGCTATGGTTGAAACATAACAGAATTTGAAACTGAAATTCTTGAGAACTGATAACGGTCTTGAATTTGTAAACACTCAGTTTAATACTTACTGCCTTGAAAATGGTATAACTAGACATAGGACATGTGTTTATACCCCTCAGCAAAATGGTGTTGCTGAGAGGTACAATAGAACTTTGTTGAATAAAGTTAGATGTATGTTGTTTGAATCAGGTTTGAGTGCTTGTTTTTAGGCTGAAGCAGCTCATACTGCCTGTTATTTGTTAAATAAGTCTCCCAGCTCTGCTATAAATTTTCAGTGTCCTAATGAGATTTGGTATAAAAGACCTGTGGTCTATGATCACTTAAGGGTCTTTGGTTGTGCTGCTTACAGTCTGAGTAAAGAATCTAAACTTGAACCTAGAGCTAAGAAGTGTATTTTCTTAGGGTATCCTTCTGGTATTAAGGGCTATAAAGTGTGGTCCTTGTCCGACAATAAAATTGTGATCTCAAGAGATGTAACTTTTGATGAAAATGTTTTTCCTAAATTTGTCAATAAATTCAGAATGTTGAAAGTTTAGACAAACAAACTTGGTTTAAAATTGAGTTAGATAAACTAGTAAGAAATAATCAAACCAATAATCAACTTGATGAAATTCAGAATAATAATAATCCAGAGATCCTACCGACTGAAGATCCTATTGTGGATTAAAATGTGAATGATGTGCATGATAATAGTCAAAATGATTATGTCCTTGTTAGAGATAGGACAAGAAGGTAAATAAGGCCTTCAATATATCTAAATAGGAATATCTATGACTGCAATTACTCTAAATTTCTTGAGTTTGCTGCATGTGTTGCTGAATCTGTTGAGTCTAGTGAACCTAAAACTTACTGTGAAGCTCAAAAAACCAAGGATT
>CATIWQ010043481.1:0-23355 GCA_949673415.1 Euphorbia schlechtendalii
TATAATTATGAGTTAAGAGTTAAATGAAACTAAAATTAGAGTATTTGGATCAGTATTTAGAAAGATATGGATTTTAGAAGTTAGTAAGGTCATGAGAGTGTAAAGTTCTAATTGTAGGATAATTATTAAGAAAAAAGAAACTATCTATGGTATAAGAATAGGATATAAGTTTGTATTTGTTTATAGGAGCTCAGAATATTGAAAGTGCACCGGAGGAAGATTCAAGTCGCTTCCGAGGGAATTAGCTTGCTTGATTTGTGAGTATAAATATGATATGAATTTGACATAGTATTTGCAATTGAAATGTGTTCATTGTGTATTGATGGGTGATATGTGGAAATCATTTGCAAATGAATTCCTGAAATGTGATAATTGAATATGTGTGATATGATAATTGAGTTTTTGTAAATTGTGAATCGAGTATATGTATATATGTGTATAAGCATTGGTGAATTATTTTGATGAAATGGATTGAGTTATACTTGATGAAATTGATATATGAAATATGTCTATGAAATTTGAGAATCAAATATGATTCTATATGATATATGTATTTGCACAATGATCAAATGAAATGAAAAAGAAAAGTTGTGACATACCTTCCAAACTATTACAATACATGTTCTGTTTCACATGAACCGAAAGGTCATGTTCTGTTTCACATGAACCGAAAGGTCATGTTCTGTTTCACATGAACCGAAAGGTCATGTTCTGTTCTACATGAACCGAAAGGTCATGTTCTGTTTAAGGCTGGCCAGCAAATTATTTGTTATCTGTTATATGTCACATGTATCCCCGGGGTAATAGTTTGGCTGGTAATGTCACAACAAATAAATAGTTCTGTTGCTCACCGTTGTTAATGAAAATCCCTAAATCTAAGGAGTTTTCCGACTGCGTTTCTAGACTCGCATGACTACATTTAGAATCTTGAGGGAGCCTAGGGTCAGAAGGATTCAAAGCAGTTGTAAACTATAGGCGTAAAGAATAAGCAAGGATAAAGCAAAAACCCTAAGTACGGTCAGTTCTACATCAAGGAATACAAGATTCAATCATTCTAAGTATAGAAATTGCTAATATTGCAGATATAAACTTGGAACAATATAACTGTCAAAGTTAGCCGGAAACTTACTTGCAGGCTGAGATATAAAGGCTGATCAAAGACGCGGTTGCAACACTTCGCAAAGAAAACTTGCTAAGATAGCAGAGGAAATGGAAAAATTTTGCAGCAGAAAATAGAGAAGACAAAGCGCCATTTATAAAGGCTTTGAATTTGAAAAGACACGAATGCTTCTAGAGTAATATGTGGCATCCTTAAATACATCGGCGGGATTTACGAATCGCCCCAAGCAGCTGGTAGCAGAAGAGCAATCGTTAGATGTTTAGACTGGTGTCATATTTGAAGCGACACCAGCTTTAAAAAGCTTCTCTGATTTATGGGGGGACTTTTGTTAACAGAGCATGATGTCACCCCCTCGACGGTTCCTCTCTTTAGCTCGCAGCGTGATTTCTGCTCGCGCAGTGCCACTCCTGTCTCGAACAATGAGGCGACGTCACTATCCTAGACGGATGACTCATCGGGTCGTATCTCTTATCCGAAGATGGACTGGACCCGTCTTCAATTGCTCCATACCCAACGTTCACGAGAAGGTGTTGTCGCCTCATTGAGCGAAGTAGCGGCCGCTTAGCCAGAAGAGACTGTCCATTGAATAACTTCTTCCTGAATTCAAGGAGTTGATAAACGCTGGACTTGGTCTTCTTTAATTCTAGGGATCATGATCCCATTTTTAAACCGTTCAAACCTCCACGTTTCGGGGGATTTGGCAGAGCCTATAAATAGTGGAAAACAGCCTCCATAACAGGTTAATAAAAATGCTCTCTACTCACTTCTTTAAGATAATATACGTCCAAAAACTCTTTGCTCTTACTGACTTAAGCATCGGAGGCTTCCCGGGGGACAAAGCCCCGACCCTACTCTGATCTTTACTTGTTTTACAGGAGAAATCTGACACGATTAATCCAATAATTTTCTGAAGTTCCACGACGTTCAGGTCAAATCCAAACTCGGAAGTTTCAGTTACTTTTTTTTATATGAAATCTATGAGTTACCTTATCAACCTCAAATTATTCAAAATTATTACACGTGGGAGTCGCACGTGTAATATCTCCAGCAAGAACCTTTCCTCTACCTTCACATAAAAAAAACAGATCAGAAACTCCGACACATCTCCTCTCACGCCGATCCGGTCAATTCAGCGTCAAAGGCAACAACTACGAATCAATAATCGGAGAAGAAACTATGTCAGGCTCCACCATGGTTGGAGATTCAAGCTCTTGGTCACGTGCCTTGGTGGCGATCTCGCCCTACACATTCGCTGCCCTTGGCATCGCTATCTCCATCGGCGTTTCGGTCCTCGGCGCCGCCTGGTATTATCTCGAACTCAATTTCATATTTATATGTGTTGATTGTGATGTTTTTTGAATGTCGGATGCGTTTGATTGGTTTTATCAGGGGGATATACATAACTGGAAGTAGTTTGATCGGAGCTGCAATTAAAGCGCCGCGAATTACTTCGAAAAATCTAATCAGGTAATAGATTACCTTATTTAATCTGGATTGTTATTTGCCGCCCATCAATTCCTATGATTTTAAGTTTTTTTGTGTTTAATTGATTTAGTGTCTGGTTTTTAAGTTGTTATTCTGCCTTTTTCATGAGGATGATCTTTAAGTTCAATGCTGCCACTCAATGAACTATAGCACCCATTATTAAACAGTCTACTATAGTTATATATGTTTTGGACTTATGAAATGGAACTATGGAGGATAATCTACAGAAACCTGAATTCATGTATATTTAGCGTTTTTAAATGTCCATTTCCGTTTCAATTTCCATTTCCATGCTAGATACTCTACAAGTAACTAGATTTCTTTTCCCACACTAGTGGAAAGACTGGAAATTGAGTCTATATATCATGATTTTTGTACTTTTCCCTGGCCTATTACCGATATCTTTTGGTATAGGAAAGGATTTGAGAGGGTTAGTGCCTGTTATTTTTCTAATACATGGATGATCATGTATATGGTGTTTCTAGGTAGTTTTGTAATATTAAGGCCTTGGCTTCTACTCATTCCCAAGCATTATTTATACAACCTGTTTGACACAAGATATATTTTTTGTTGCATGAATACTATATGATCATTTGGAAGAATACATTTAATAACTTTAACTTGATTAATATGACACGATAAACTTAATATCCACTCAGCAAATTTTTCTGCTATCCTAGCTTTGAAGCTCTGTAGCAAGGGAATATCGTGATAAATTTTGTTTCTCTACTTGATGCCAACTTTCATGCGGTTACTTGCTTCTCTCAGTGTCATTTTTTGTGAGGCTGTTGCTATATACGGTGTTATAGTGGCGATTATTCTGCAAACAAAACTAGAAAGCGTTCCTTCATCACAAATGCATGCCCCGGAATCTCTTAGAGCTGGATACGCTATTTTTGCCTCTGGGATCATTGTCGGCTTTGCAAACCTTGTTTGCGGGTATAATTTCTCATCTTTGTGAAAGTTTTGATGTCATTGTACCATATTTGCCATGTTATGACTCATTAGTTGGGAACAGATTATGTGTAGGAATAATTGGAAGCAGCTGCGCTCTTTCTGATGCTCAAAACTCTTCGCTTTTCGTGAAAATTCTTGTGATCGAAATCTTTGGCAGTGCACTTGGTTTGTTTGGGGTGATTGTGGGAATTATCATGTCGGCTCAAGCTACATGGCCGACAAAAGGAGCGTAAACTTAACTTTTTTCACCAAATCATATTTGGTGAAGGGCTATTATTTTTATTGTATATGCCACATGGAAAAAGTATCTTATTCCGTTTATGTGTCTTTGTAGCCTTGTAAAAACTGATGCGGAAATGAGATGCATTTCTGCGATTTTCGGATTGTTTTTTGCTTGATATGATTCTACTTGAGCTTGAAATGATGGTGTTATTTAGTTAGTAATAAAAATTTACTGATCATTTTCAGCTTTGGTTTATGCTGTGGTTCTATTGTTCGATTCGATTTCTATCTATATTTTTATGCCTCTTTTCTTATCCATTTCCATAACTTACCGAGTTAGATAATGAACAACTTGATTTTCTGTATAGTGAACATATATTTTACGCCCTTTAGCGTCAAGCATAATGTATTGCGGTTGGTTTTCTCATAACCTGTATTGATGATGTCGATTGAGATTTGAACCAGGTTCATTTTTTTGTCAATGGCACATTGGAACAAATACTCAGAAAATATGGAAAGCGAAAATTGGGGGAAGAAATCACAAAGATGCTAAACTTGTATGTTCTGTAATGTCATAGTACTGCTATAATGAATTTCAAAGAGAAAAATAGTACGGGCCTTACTTGTATTTCTACAAGTAGAGTATCAACAACCACCAAGAAAGTAAAAGGCATGTTTTTTTTGCTATTCACAATATTCAGGTCTTGTTGTCATTCACATCTAAACTTTCACTCGGGGAGCGATAACCCTTGTTTGATTCGACCCGTTCGTTAAGAGTGCAAGACTTGCTTTGAGGTGATAATATCTGATATTCTTCAAGAGCAAAAGGTCACTTTTGTAATCCCTGGAAGTTGATTTTTGTAACTTATTTTTAGAGAAACTTGTAAGAATTTAAAATTTGGCTTACTAAAAGATGAAAAATGTCAGTTCTTGGCATTTTCTTTTTGGCCATCTATCTTTTCATAAAGGCCTTTTGCCTGGTATATATAAGGCCTCTGCATCTAAAGTGAGAGAGGTATAAGATCTTTATACAACTTTTTTTTCATTAGATTTGGCAATTATTTTTGAAATACCCGCAAAAATCGTTTGAATGCCTTATACCATATATAAGAAGATTTGTATTATACCGGCTGTAAAAAATATTATGTAAAAACAAAAATATGTAAACTATTTTAACAAAAAAAATAACAAAATTTTTATATATAAAGCATAAATATGATTCTTAGTTTTTTTATGTAAGTCCTAAATATCAGGAAAAAAAAAAGAGTTTTGGAGGCCCAAAATAAATGAAATGGGCTAATTTCAATGAAGATCCAAAATCATTAGATAATGGGCTCAATGTAGGCCCAATTTCAGAACTCGGAGCTTTTTCTAAACAAATCTTAAGAAATACCCATTTTGAGATTTCATATTTAGTAAATACCCCATTATTAAATTTATTTATTTCGTATCACTTTCTAATATATAAATTCATTGAATACCCCTTTTTTAACCTTAACTACATTTTAAGGATTATGAGATTTAATCTTTAAATTCAGTTTTCAAATTAAATTACTGTTATTTTGGGATTTTCTTCTCACATTCAATTTCTTTCCAAAAATTATTTGTGGTGTTCTTACATTATTCAATTTTTTCATTTTCTTTCCAAATTTATTTGTGGTGTTTTTATCTAATTCGGTTTCTTTTATAAACTTGATTTTCTTACTCATCAATTAATTATGAAATCTCATGTTTAGTATCTTGTCAACATCAATTTAATTTTAATTTTGGGATTCAAGGAATTCAAGGTTTCACAATATTAAGTCAAAGTTACGATTTCCAACACAACAACCTCCACTTCGATTTTATACGTAATCAACAACTGTTTCGCTCGAGTTCATTTTTGTTTCCAGAAAATATACCATTTTTCAAAGGAAGTATACAATTTTTCAAAAGAAATATATGATTTTCCAACAGAAATATACTGTCTTTTAAAAGAAATATACGATTTTCCCAAAGAAATATACCATTTCCAAGAAAAATACACCTTTAATCATGTCACATCATCCTTTGTCTTTAAAGACATTATTAGAAATATACAATTTTCCCAAAGAAATATATCAATTTCAAAAAAATATACAACGGAAATATACAATTTTCCAGAAAATATACAATTTTTTAGAGGAAGTATACAGTTTTTAATTGAAATATATGATTTTTTAGATGAAATATACCATTTTTCAAAAGAAATATACGGTTTTCCAAAAGAAATGTACAATTTTTCAGGAAAAATATACCTTTAATTTTGTCGTTCCATATCATTGAAAAGTGAAGAATTTATAAATATACAAATTTTCGAAAAAAATATACTGTTTCTAGAAAAAATTTATAGTTTTCCCTAAAAAATATACAGTTTTCTAGGGAAAAATACCTTCAAGCTTGATGTGTCATCTTTTATACTCGAAGAAATTCATGATTTCAAGTTTTTTTGAGAAATATACCAATGATGATATTTGAACCGTTGTTTTCGTTGTGAATCGAAAAAATTGAAACTATAAAAAGAGAGCGGAAGCACATAAGCAATGCAATAGAGAAAAGAAACTAGAAGTTACTGAAATCGGAGAACGCAAACTAAAATCGGATAACAGAAATGCAATTGTTGTGGAATCAGAGATCGGAAAATGACCATGATGATTTGGGCGAGCACAAAAAACAGAACGACAATGGTGATTTGGGAGAAAATGATCGATTTAAAGAGTTAGTATTTAATTATGTTTAGAAGTTTAAATTACTAATTAATAGAGATTTTATTTCGATTTATTTTTGTGCTGGGTATAAATTATATGAAAATGGTATTGAATGAATAAAAATATTAATGAATTGTTAAGTTTAAATACAACGAGCATCCCGGAAAATCACCTAGAAACCAGGGGCGACTCTTTTCCAGAGAGGAGAAAAACCCAAATTGTCCATCCCTAGCCCCGCTCCTTAATTTTCTTCCTTTCCTTCTCATACACTCCTTCAGTTTGTCAACTATAACCAGATACAGGTTGTGTTTTTCCATTGACCAGATTGAAAGAAGAAACGAAAATGGGGGCAGGGCGTGAGGTGTCAATATCGCTGGATGAAGTAAGGGATAAGAATGTGATGCAGCTCAAGAAGCTCAATACCGCTCTCTTTCCTGTTCGATATAACGATAAGTATTATGCCGATGCTCTTGCTTCTGGGGATTTTACCAGGCTAGGTCTGTTTTCTTCTCTAACTTCATTTTTGCAGCTTCATTTAGGTTTTTTTGTTTTTGATGTTTATATCTCCGTTGATTTTGCTGGATTTTTCTCATTTTTCTTGGGGTTTCACCTCTTTGTTGAAGGTTATATTGACTGTGGAGTGAAAAAAAGGGATTCAAGTAGAAACTAGAAAAGAAGAAATTGAGAATGCTTGTTGTTATATTGATTGTAGAAATTGTTGATGTTCTTGTATTTTTCTTTTCTTTGAATTTCAAATTTTGTGACCTGATCTTATGTGAGATGATTCTGTGCTAATAAATCCATTGATTCGTTCAAAGTTCACGTGATTATTGTAGCTCAACTGAATAAAAATCTTGAGTAATGACCCAATTCTCATTCATTGTTTATATTGTATCACCTTTCTTTCCTATATCAAGGTCCATTATTTTTCTCCTGCAACTCATATACACCATTTTAAGTACTTTCATGCCCCAATGTTAAGCCCCTCATTCATTATAGGCTTAGGATAGTGCTGCTCTGCCCTTTATGTTTTTCAACATTGATGTTCATAATTTGGGGATCTTGTAGCTTTATAAGTGGTTTTTTAATCCCCAAATTTTGTCTTGGTTTAGTGCTCCTAATCTCAGATTCCATTGTTATCTGTATTTTGTAGATTTATTTTCAGAACATTTTATTTTCATCATGGCGTATATCATGAGTGTTTCCTTCATTATTGTTGTTTGATGTTGTGTATGATGAGTATCTCAATAACGAAAAGGAGAAACCAAGGAAAAGATAGGACAATCAAACACAAAACAAAAGCAATAAAATGGTGTATTCTTGTAAAAAAAACACAGAAATCAAGTTGATTTCAAAGTTGTTTCCTATATGTTATCAACATTCTCTCTCTAGGGATTTGATATGCATTATTAGAATCTCTCTGTAAAATTTGGGATTATTTATTTTTGAAAAACTTCCCATATTTCTCCTGCAATATGCCAATATATATATTCTAGTCAATTTTTCCCATAACCTAGAAATAAGAACACAGTGCAGATCTCTTAAAGCGTGAGTAATACTAATACATTAACAAATTTTGTTCTTTGCTTTGGATTCAGCATATTACAGCGACATTTGTGTCGGTGCTATTGCATGCCGGCTTGAGAAGAAGGAAGGTGGCACGGTTCGCGTTTACATCATGACATTAGGTGTCTTAGCACCATATAGAGGGCTGGGCATTGGTGAGTTAATTTTAAGGCTTAATGCATGATTTACCCCCTGAACTTGGCCTCAAAAGTCAAATGACCCCTGAACTTTAAAAAGCAACCGGATACCCCCCTCAACTTGTAAAAAAGCACCAATTTATCCCCTAAATGCCATGTGTCACCTTTTAGTTGGTTTGACTTTTCAAATATATCCTTTTTCTCTCTCTCCACCATAAGTTGACACGTGACAATCGGGGAAAAATTGGTGCGTTTTTACAAGTTAAGGGGGGCAGATTGGTGCATTTTTGCAAGTTCAGGGGGTTATGGGGTTCTTTTTAAGGCTTGGGGGGTCATTTGGCTTATGAGACCCAGTTCAAGGGGTAAACTATGCATTAGGCATTAGGTCTTATTTTAGTTATCTATTTATTTCTTGTTTATTGATCCTTAGTTCGGGATTGTGCAGGTACTAAGCTCCTGAATCATGTACTTGAAATCTGTTCTAGGCAAAACATATCCGAGATTTACTTGCACGTGCAGACGAATAACGATGACGCCATCAAATTCTACAAGAAATTCGGGTTCGAAATTACGGACATTATCAAGAACTACTACACGAATATTGACCCGCCCGACTGCTATGTCGTGACAAAGTTCGTCGCTCAAACGAAGAAGTAAAATTACGATGTTACCCGTTTGGTATTCGTTGTTTTGGAAAATCGCCCGGAATCGGTTATACGTGGAACACACCGCTAGTATGAATGGTTAGTAATGAGCTACTTCTGTTTGGTGGTCCAACCTGACTATTGAATCTTTAAATAGTTGAGACATTGTCTTGAAATTTTGTGTTTCATTGATACTGGAAGAATAATATTTCTGTTAAAAATACTGATGTTTTGAAGTTTCGGCGTATAAAGCTCATTCTTTTCTTCATATCTATCTGTTGCTAGAGAGCAAAAGCTCTCAATAGTTGCATTTGGCCCCGAAACGCTTAGTAGGCCCTGTTCTTGTCAATTGATTCTTAGGTTACTGAAACTGAAATGAATTGAAATATATTTATTTCAGTGTAAATTTATAGGTATGCAATACTCATTAACTGAATTAGCTGGTGAATAAGTTGAAAAGAAAAGGGCTTTAATGAGATTAATTTGTTCAAATCTACAATATCTTGGAGAGAATGCAAGGTCTCACCAATTGTCTTGATTATAATGATTTTCTTATTTATTTTATGTATTATATAGGGCAATATATATACAATGTCAATTTACAGCAGTATATTTGTGTTAACCATGGCATAAATAAGAGTTCATCACAATATTTAAATACAACAAACAAGACTAGTCCCTCTTATCTGAACTCCATTTGATCTGTTCAGTATGCCAAACCACCAGCAAAAGCATCTCCATCATTATGTAGAGACTCTGTCAGCCAATAACCATCCCATGAGCCACCAACTTTCTGTCAAAAATAGCCCATACATAAATTATCATTGTCAAGTGTATTAAAGTTAAGGATGAATGCATTTAAGGGCCCTACTAGATTGTTTAATTATCACTTTGAGTTCCCAAAGAATTAATTTTACACGGTTAGCCTTGGCTGAACTTGCATAACCCCTGAACTTCAAGATTTTCGAATAATCCCTTGAACTTTAAAAAAAGGCTCCAAACAATCCCCTTAACTTGAAAAAGTGAACCCATTTACTCCCTAAATGTCACATGTCAGATTTTAGTTGGTTTGATTTTCAAAGATGTCGCTTTTCTCTCTCAAACTAGAAGCTAGCACGTGGCATTGAAGGGGTGTACGTTAGTTCACTTTTTGCAAATTCATGGGGTTTAATTGAAACTTTTTGCGAGTTCAGGAAGTTATCATTTGAAAGTTCAGGGGGCAAATTGATGTTTAGGGACAAGTTTAGGGGTCTTTTTAACCTTTGACGAAACATGAACTCACTTCATCAAAACCTAAATGTGTAGGTTTACAAATGGTAAGAGCTCTTTGTGTATATGCAAATGATGAGTACCATATGTAGTATTTTTATAATTAATAAGGATTTAACCTGTTAATATGAAATCATAAGCGGCAAAAAGTATAAAAATCAGAAAACTTCTACGTGATAATGATCCATCTTGTTTAATGTGAGTTTGGGAAACGTACACTGAACAAAAAGAACATTCGATCAATAGGTCCTAAACCATCAGTGATACGATTCGTCTCCAAACTAAAACCTACTGTATTTTCTCTGCTAAGTTAAATGATAATCTCAATTACATGTTGCATTACCTGAACCATAGTAAATTGAAATATCGCTTCCTCTTCTGGGCGATTTCCTTGTATCCATACCCGCTGCGTGAATCGATTCTGAGTCAGCGAAACATACGAGTTAGTTTACGATGAGAAAAACATTGCCAGATAAATAAATCAACTCACGATAAATACATCAAACCTCTTCGACTAGCAAACTGCTTAAGATCTCTCTATTTTTGTGACCAAGCAATACTCGATACGTTGAATGGTGAAAAATCCGCCTAAATCTTTCAAACTGCATCAACGAGGCCAATTTATGATATATTACTTTGAATAATATGGATACAAAGATATCAAAATATCTACTTTACTAACCTGCCCCAAATCAAAAAAGGGTCCAAAATATGTAGACCTCTCAAAAGGATCAAATCCAGCAAACTGTTTGTCACAGAAATAAAAAAACAAAAATTTATCTCAAATGTTCATAACTGGAAAACCATACCACCTGCTTATCAACCTTCTCTTACATTTAATGTCAAAGAGAATGGCTAAGTTTGATAGCCATTAATGGTATTTGCTACCCTAGTAATCTTCTTAACACTCCTTCTATATAACCCAATAAAAGACCTAAAGTTATTACTAATCTTCCTTTTTCCTCTAATCACATTTCTAACAGTGGCCCAGACTCGATGGTTTACAATACATAAAATTCTTGATCATATTTTCAGGAGGATTCCTGATTTCATGGCATAATCTCTATTTTTCTTTCAGTTCATAGTAAATTCAATTAGGCGTCTTATCCGATCAGCTAAAAGAACAACAAAATAGCCTTGAAAAAGGGGATCGAATCGAATTACCCTGTACATAACCTCGATTCCGTAATCTGGACGTGGTTGATCATTGTACTTCAATGCATCAAGCTGGCACTGCACAGCTTCTTCTGCACTAAACTAAAAAAAAAGGTCAACAAGTTTCATATACTGCAGATGAGAAGACAAAACAGTAGTACTGGCTAATTTGCATAATAAAAAACTTACATTTAGCCTCGGGCCAAAAGGTTTCTTCCTGCGAGATTCAAGCCTGGAACAACAAACAAATGCAACAAATTCAAGCTGAAACTAACCACTTTTGCATCCATTTAGATGAAAATTTTCATTCTCCTACATAAAAACACAACATCTTCGCAAAATTGACGCGATCGAGCTAAAAAAACGAAAATTCGGTAATATATAAATCAAATTAGGGGGCAATAAGAACATACCAATTAGCTGAGAGAAAATCCGGTACATCGGCGGATGCTCTGAACCGAGAACTCGCTGAAACGGTCACCGGCCTGTTTTCTCCGACGATGGTTTTGGATTTGGATAAGAGAAATAGAGCCTGTGGAGTCGACAGAGAAGAAAAGAACGACATTCTTCAACTCTGAATTCAATCAACTTCACTTGTGTGGTGGATCAACAAATCAATGATCGAATTTGCAAGAACAAAAAGTCGTTAACAACCGTCGGATGGTTTGGATATCATGGCTGGAAAATTAGAGGAAACTATTGCCATGTTTAGTTATTACTCAATTTGAGGAAATTAGAGCCCCATGGTTCCAAAACGACGTAGTTTTGGTTTAAGGATGCAAAATGTTGGCGGTCGTTATTCTCACAGGGAGATTCAGGAAGTTATTAATGAAATTAATTTTATGAAACCGAACAACATTTGGTTATTCGCTATTTAGAAAAATATTCTCTAATTTTTAAATCATTAATATTTATAAAGTGTTTTAATATGAAAAATAATCTTTATATTAGTTTATGTCTATTTCTCTTCTATTTCATTTCATGTAGGGTCGGTCTTAAGAATTATAAGACTCTAAGCCTTAAAAATTATAAGATCTTAAGTCAAATTATATATTATAAGCTTATGGGTCTTAAGTTAAATGTTGTATTAAGAATACATATTTATGGGGTCTTAAACCATAATAAATGCAGATATAATTTCTTGGAAAAAAATCTGCTGTCTCCAAAATGGTATCCCCTTCCACGTCTCTCCGTTAATTATTTGACACGTGATCCATTTCCATGAGAGAAAAAAAATAAAAGTAGGAAAGAGAAAATGTAAACAATAAAAAAATAAATTAATAATTACACATGTCAAACAATGGATGGGAGACATGGAAAAGGATACCGTTTTGGGGACAGTAGATTTTTTTCCTAATTTCTTATAACTTTCTAAGGGCTTCAGGTGGCTGTCTAGTTTGCTTCCACCTAGGGCCGACTCTGATTTCATGGTGAAGTTAAGGTAGAGAATTTGAATCCGTCAATGTGGAGCATGAGGTTAGTATAGGAGATTAATTGAAAGAAAAAAACTTAAGTTACAGATTGTAGTTGGATTAACAAAAATTTAGCAGATCATAAGCCTCAAATTTAGAGGCAGACAAAAAAACTAATCCAAATGAGAATTATTTCTGGTCATTGTAGCACAAGTATCATCTTGGGACAGGATCCTATTCAAATCGGGAGGGTAAACTGTAGAAGTTTGGGATAATTATAATAGGGACCGAGTCCAAAGGAACTTTTTCCCGCATGAACGACACGTATTCCATTATCAATTAAAATAATACTCCCTCCAACTTTTAATAATAGACGTTTTAACTGTTTCATACCTATTAAGAAAAGATTAATTAAGGGTGTAATATGACTAATTTACCCTTAAAACTTCATTAACTCCATGTCTGCGTAAATGTCTCTATTTTCCACTCCCAAGGTGAGCAATTATTACCCTAGTGCTGCAATCTAAGTTGAGAAACTATTTACATAAAGAATGAAGCCTAAATCAAATTTTCAATTGAACTATTGAAATTATTTACACAATATTTCTACCAAAATCTGTTATTCAAATTTTTATTAACCTTCATCTATATAAATGCAATCATGAATCAGTAATATCATCAAATAATCAAATAAAAACACAATATGGATTTGGATCATAATGTTTCTTTCAATTATTCAATACTTGAAATCTATTCATCAAATAAGTTTTTCATTGATTTAAATAGTGAACCATACGAAGAAGAAGACGACACACAATTAGAAGCAATATCAGAAGAAGAAGTAGAAAAACCTTTGTTAAACTATGTTTCAGTGAAACTTCCATGTTTTTTTCAGTTTAAATAATTGGAGACTCTTCAAATTATTTTTGAAGATTGAAATTGGTTTAACTTTAGTTCATCTTGGAAATCTATAGAAGTTAATATGGGTATAAGTGGAAAAATAAGGAAAAAGTTACATTGAATGAAGAGAATGACAAATAAAAAAAGTAAAAGCATACTTAGTAAAACGTCAATTATTAAAAGTTGGAGGGAGTAGAAAATAATAACATAAAGTAGTTATATGTGAAACGTGTCATTCATGCGGGAGAAAGGTCTTTTAGACCCGGTCCCTATTATAATTTCCCAGAAGTTTGGTATGCTTCTCGTTGATTTTGCTGATGTGGTGATTTTAGTATTGTGATTTACAATAAATCAAATGAGTGGATGAAGTATTTAAGGGAGGAGTAAAAGGAGTGTTTGTCTGAGATGAGACCAGCAATGAATTTTAAATTTTTTTTATGAATTTTGCTAGATTATTATTTAGGTTAAGATAAAAATAATGATGTTCGATGATGTAGGATTCCCGGAATAGCTTGATGTGTTAATTCTCTTGTATAACTGCATTCTTTAATATTCCTTCCGTTTTTTTAGTCGTCAATTTAACCAAAATATGAAAACCTAAAATAGTAGTTCATTTCAAGATTTCATGATTCTTTTTCATTTTTCTTCCATGTATACTTTTATTCACTCTTGTTATTTCCATAGTATTAAACATACAGTTTGTTATGGAATATTATGACACTAAGGATAGACTAATACCTGCATACATCTATAATTTATTTTATTAAAAAGTATGAATGTTCAAGAAGATTACTAAAAAATGGATGGAGCAATTAATTAGAGAAGTTGAATTCGAATGTGTTGAAGTTATATGATTGGAAAATTGAAAGAAAGATTTGATGGGTTTTTTTTATAATTGTTTGTTGTAGAAGATGGTAAAAATAAAAAAGAAAAATTATTAGAGACTTAACTGAATTTTTCCAACTGAAGTTATATAATTTTTTGTTGTATAATTGGAAAATTATTAAGGTCCTAACTGAAGTTATATAATTACTTGTTGTAGAGGATGGAAAAAACGTTAGTCACATAGGACGGGGGGAGATAAAAAATGCACTTTTTAAAAGGATATGGAGCTGTGAAATTTTTTTACAAAGAAAGGGGATAGTAAGTGGATTGGCGAAAAGTGAGGGAATTGTTAATGAATTTGTATTTATTTTATCTCGAGTTTAAGAAGCAACATTCGGCATACATGTGAACTTCAAATGGGTTGGTCAAGATTTTGCAACTGTCAGTTAATTTAGTATGTTACTTTGAGTAGAGAGTACATTAAAGGTTAGAAATATACAAATATCTTTAAAGTTTGAGAATCTAAATTATTCATAAAGAAAGAGAATCTAAAGATGTTGAAATATTCACGTATGTTGTCTGGATCAGGGAGCCTTCGGTCCGGGGGAAACAATGAGCATACAAGTAAATGATATACTTCATGAGCTAGACACCACTTCTAACCCAAAACCCTAAGGTGATGGGTTAATGGGTCATTCTCAATTATATATCATTTACTTAACTCATTAAGTTTCCATGTGGGATACTGAATTCATAATTACCCCAACAGTCTCCCCCTCAAGTGTGAGTTATCACCACATTCGGGTTAAAACCGTACTCCCCCTTAAGAACAACCCCGCTCAAATAAGCCACACCGGCTTTGATACCACTTGATAGACTTACTGCTAAACAAGACAACACATAGCCTAACATGAATAAACTATTCTTAAAAAAAACTTTAATAAGAATACAACTAGACCATTAACTTAAACTAGCAATAATTTACCCATGAAAAACATGAACTAAGCATGACTTAGATTTTGTTATAGCTAATAATGCTGAAATTCTTTCAACAAATAACATGACAGTAATTAAATCAATTAAACACTCAATTGATTTAACAAAACATGCTTGTTAACAACACATGAAGACAGTATACATACCAGTCATAGCAAAAAAATAATTATTTCTCTAAATCAATCATATGCCAAGAATATTGCCAAGAATAAAAAAAAGAAGAAGCACGTGAATACAACAAGCTTAATTAAACTAAGCAATAACCACAAAACAGAAATTCTACGGATATGATTTAAATAATAAATCGCTCAAACAAAATCCTAACATATGCTTCTATTCACGAACAAATACACAGGCATGGCAATTTTCAAGAACATCAAAGATTGAAAGTAGGGACAACTTACAGTAAATTAACTTTTCTTCTTTAACAGTGAGTAATACTAGATTAGACAGGTTCATGAAACATACCTTTCAAGAAGACTATCTAACAACTCTAAGAAATCCAAAAACATCCAGAATCCAGAGAAAGAAAACCTCACACATAAACACAAAGAAGGAACGAAAAGTCAATAACTGAGACTATAACATGACGACAGATCTCACAAGCCTTAAAAACTTTAACAACTAATAGTTATACAAAGGCAAAGAAAACTCAACAAAACACATGCCAGAAACGATTTCAAGATAATCAGAAATCACATATTTCAAATCGAAAGCCATAAAAACCTTCCAGATTACGGGAAAAAATTGCAGCGGAAAAACTCGGATAAAGAAGCAACTTTAACACATGCATAAAACTGATTTCGAAACAGAAAACACAAAGATCAGAACTGCATACCCAAAAAAAATTACAGATCCAAGAACAGAGTAGCAGAAGAAGCATGTCTAAACAACTAAACCGATTTAATCGACGAATCCAATCACAAGATTGCAAAAAACGCTCTGATACCACATGTCAGGATCCGGGAGCCTTCGGTCCGGGGGAAACAATGAGCATACAAGTAAATGATATGCTTCATGAGCTAGACATCACTTCTAACCCAAAACTCTAAGGTGATGGGTTAATGGACCCTTCTCAATTTTATATCATTTACTTAATTAAGTTCCATATGGCATACTCAACTCACACTTACCCCAACATATGTTCATATTATCGATTCAAACAAATATTATTTTAGAGATCTTATATAATATTGAGATGTAAAACAATTTCGTTGAATTAAAATAACATGTATTTTATATACTTTTTTTTTTATAGAAATGAATTATATTGAAGTTAGACATATATATATAGCAGCCAATGAGTCACTTCAGACATATATATATCAGCCAATGAGTCACTTCATCTTAGAAAACTGTTAAAGCAATAGAATGAGCAAGAATGTTAATGTTACGGGAAACCAAGCTGTGAAATAAGCTTTAAAATTTGTTTGTGTTAAATTCTTATTACAATCCAAAATAATTGAAGAAAAATAGGTGACGCCAGTCTCATGATAATTTATTAAAGCATGCAAAAGAATCTTATTTTCAACTTCAAGAATTGATACATGAAATGATAAGGCATTGTTATGAGAAAAACTTAGTTTAATTTCTGCACTTTTACATTTCAATGAAATTAGTGTTGATGATTAAGAAATGTTTGTTGTAATGGATATAAGCCATATATAGGCAGAGAATTGTAATAAGTGGTTATGCTTGATGAATGATTTGAGCAGAGCCTCTTCTCTCTTAAATATCTTCTTTTCATCTCTGTATTTCTAATTTATTCCGATAATTTAACGGGCATTGACATGTAATATTGCCTTGAACATAAATTTAATGTGTCAATTACTTTCTGAAGTTGTCCTAAAAATCATTTACCATATCAAACTTTTAAAAGTATTAGATATATCTATGAACTTGTTTAAAGTTTATCACTTAATCCCTTTGTAAGTTTTTAGTGGATTTTAATGTATATTAAAATAGTTTAATGAACCAATCAACGTGCATCCTCAAGGCCGCTGATTATGGATGTATAACGAGTGTTACCGTTAGGAATTTCATTTTATTAGAGGAAATTCTAAAAATTTCTTTGAGTAAATTATACGTAGAGCCATAGTTTTACATAATAATATTTCAGTAGACTTGTTCAATGGGATGTCAATTTTAATGAATAAAACAATATCCATTGTAATCTGCGAAACAGATTGTTGATTTTCTGAAACTGGATCGAATTTTCTACAAATTCTGAACTTTCACTTGTTTATATTAATTTTCGATATTGGTAAAAGTGCATCAAATCGCTATATAAACGTTATGCGTCAATTTTTGATTGATTTGATTTTTTAAATATATCATTCTCCCTATTTTTTTATCTTCAACAAGAAGATGATACAGTGTGTTCAAGAGGATAAAACTTGCGTACTTTTACAAAGTTCATGAATTAAAAGAGAAATTTTGAAAATTTCACGGGGAATGCGCGATACATGTCTTTTTTTATGTACTTTTACTTTTAAAATAGAAATGAATACGTTGCCCCTCCAAAATGTCAATTTCTGAACTTTCATATTGTCGATATATACCAAAATTTATGCCACAAATGGTGACAATTTTGTTGGTTGACTGATTCTTTAATTTATCGGTAAATTATTTTATGTTTCAATTGTAAATTCGTATATGGATCCCACTGGGACTTCAATTTTAAACCACTAAATTATGAATTTGAGATCTATTTTATTCCAGTTGTATGCATGTTTATGAAGTCTCGAGAATAGTTAACTCGTTGATGACTTAATTGGAAAGGAAAAATTAAGAGAATGGAATACTAAATATTACTTCAAACATATGCATGTTTACTTCGATACTTACAACAATAATTAGAAGTTGACAAGGCCAAGGGTGGTGTAACTCACGACATAGTATTTAGATGTGAAACCCTGATAAATAAAGTGCTATCTTAATTATTGAAATTTAAATTATGGAAAACATTGTATTTATTGAGATTTTCTTGTTGATTATAATAATCATGGTTTTCAGAACCGGATAGGTGAAAAGGATGATTCATGGATTTAAGGTTCAACTGGATTAAATAGGTGGTCGAATCGGATTTTCTAAAAATTTGTCAAATACTAATATTTTTAATAATTTGATATCAAACAAATAATATAAGTTTCAATAATTAATAATATTTTTAATGTTAATACTTCATATATTAAGTTTTTTCTTCTAATAAAAAAAAATACAACATAATAATCAATAAAATTTGATGAAAAATGAAGGTTAAATTATTTCTGTATTCAATCAAATTTGATTAATATGAGATCATATATTATAAATTAAATTTAAAAATTAGTAAAAATCATTTTATATTATAATTAAACTTAGGTTTAAAGAATACATTTGTAAAAAAATTTACATCAAATATCATAATTCAATTTGAATTGAAAAAATATTATTTAAATAAGATATGGTGAATTTATATATACAATACACTAAATAAATAAACTAAATACGTAATTTAAAACTAAGTAAAAGTTTTATGTAGATATTATAAAAGAAATATAATAGAAATATATATCAAATAAGTAGTGTTGTAATTGAGCAGTAGGCATAATAGATAATAAACTGCCTATTGTAAAAAATTTAAAAACCATTACTTTTAACAAGAACTGACCGGTTGGAGTAACTGGTTTCTGATTCTACCGACCGATCCAGCCGATCAACGTCCGATCTTTGATTAGATATGGAATCGGGTGAAACTGATCGGATCAGTGACCGGTTCTGATCCGACAGGCAGATCCGGTGCGATTTTCACAACCATGGTAATAATTACTAATAACCACGCCATGCCACCTTTACACTGCCGTGTGAGTTGACATTACTTAATTAAAGCTATAAATGCGTGTGAAAAGAGATGAAATCCTATGAACAATATTACACCAAGTCGTCTGCCTAAATCAATGGCAAACTTAAATTCTTGAATATTCTTGATTTTTGGATCAGCAAAAAAAAAAAAACAATTTTCAACTCTTCCAGAATAAAAGCAAGAAAACTGCGAGCTTTCGAAATAAAGTACAATATTTGTATGTACGTAATAGAAATCCAATGATTACATTATCATGTAATCATATGATAAAAAAATCCATATAAAATTTACACTGTAATACTTTTCTTCAACTCAAAAGTTTGATTACATGGACATGAAAAATAAATGAAGAAATTGATCTTATAGGCCATCCATAGTTTCCTCAAGCCCTACAAAGAGAAAAAAACGATGAAATGATATAAAAAAACAAGAAGATTAATGCAGTAGAATATAAAACTTTTTTGCTTTCGCATTCAATATTCATCCTCTGACCTACTAATCCGGATTTGAATATTGCAAGACGTCCATTTAAAGGGACGATTTTCAACGGGTGATCAATAAATTTGAATCTCACTAGAAACTTACAAATTTTTTTAAATATTTTGCGTGTTTTTAAAAACGATATATAAACAGTCTAGAGTAGAGAGTACCCTAGCTAGAAAATATACCTTATGCATGACAAATATATATTAGAACTTCTACCCGTATCGTACCATTTTATACTTGGTTCGAGTACTTCCATATGAGTCGGTACGATATCCGGGTTTTCACCGCTAAGGGTATACCCTATTGAACAAAGTAGTGCTTTTTGTAAAAGCAACTTCCACCAAATCAACCAACTTGCAACCATAACAATGAACATATAGAAAAGTTGCTAATCTAACCTATTGAAAGGCAACCACTATGGCCTATTCTCTTTGCACTAAAACTGTCTAAATTTTTAATCGTCCAAATTTGTTAACGTCCAAGTGGGATATAATATATATGTACTCCCGCACTCTCAAATAATTCATCAAAACGTACTGCGGACATTTCGTAATTTTCCCGAAAAAAAGCGGACGACTAGATAAAGGAGGAACAAGAAAACGTACTGTCTGAACTCGATGTTGACGACGCTAGCAGGCAAGTTGGTGAACTGAGAGAAGGCGGTTTCAGAGAGAACAATAATAGCGCGATCAGCCGAGGGCTTCGAAATGGCGGTTTGAGCTCTATCAACAATCTTAACTTGAAGTATCTTTGTCGGGTCACATATCGTCTTCGTGGCGGCGCTTATACATCTCACCAAATAATCTCGGCCACACGCCGCCCCGTTGTCCCATATCCCTTCTCCGGCCGCCGCGAAGAGGTTGTTTGTCGGGAATTGGGACACGTCATTCCCGTAACAAGCTGTGGCTGCATATCAAATAAATATCATATAAGTTATCAAAAAATATTATATTTACTTACGATTTTTTTAAAATAATTCCGAATTCTGTGCGAATGCGGGATGCTTTTACTTACGTATGTAAGGCGGGCTGTAAAAGGCTGCCGGGCCTACATCGGCAAGAGAAGGGGGGAAAATAGTTGATGATAAGGTGAAGAGGAACAAAAATGGAATTATCTGAGACATTCTGCAAATTAAAATAAATATAAAAAATAACTAAATAAACTTATTCCCTTGCGCTAAGCAGCTTTGGGATAGCCAGTGGATAATATCCATAGACTATAGATATTATCGAAGGACAATTGAAATAATAAAGAAAGTCAATATTTAGATGTGTGCTCGGCAGTTGTAATTAAAATTTCGATTCAGAAAAAGTCATGTATAAATTTGTTATTTTAATTTGGAGAAAATCTAGAAGATTCTATACCACTATTGCGGCCGGTTTGTTTTCTTAATTTCATATTAGACCTGTTCGTCGGGCGGGCCGGATCGGGCTTGGCAGGTTTTTTACAAAAAAAAAAGTTAACCCAAACCCGGTCCAAGCTCGTATTTTAGAACTTCGGGTTCGGGTCGGGCTTGGGCCAGGCTTGGGTTGGGCTAACAAGGTCATTCCCAAACCCGGTCCAAGTCCATGAATATTTTTTTTGTTATAATATTTTTTATTAAATTAATAGAAAAAATATAAAAAATTCAAAATATATTTAAATTTTAAATATAATTGCATTGTTTACTAAAAATCTTTAACTTAGAAACATGTATTGTAATCAAATAAAAAAATTTAATATAATAAAATATAAAATCTTAAAATAATTATAAATTTAATGTATAATATACTAAATAAATAAAATTATTCGTCGGACCGGGCTCGGGCCGAACTCGGAATTTATATAAAAACCAAGCCCGGTCCATAAATTTTTGAGCTTTAACGGGTTCGGACTCGGGCTGGGCTTTTTTTAAAAATGAATATCCAAGCCCGGCCCATTGAAGTGGGCTCGGGCAGGGGCGGGTAGCCCGGCCTGCGAACAGGTCTATTTCAGATTAATAAAATTCTTTTTATTGGAGTAGTTTAATCTAAAGTTCCAGTGTTCGAACCTTAACATATATAGAAATTAACATTAACATAATACCGAACCAAACTGTACAATCAATACCTTAAAATAGGTAACAACCTCAACCAAGATTTTCTCTCTGCCACTCAAAAAGGGTAAAATATAATGCGATTCCTTTAGCTGCACCGCAGCTATCTGGTATTAATTCTTCTCTAGGCAAGATCCTGTTTTTTGATAAGCTAAGTGATGAATCTCTTAATAAAATGAGCCTATCGAAGGATTCATTGACGGGGTAAAATGGTGAACTTTATATAAATTTAGGACTTAATACATTAAGACCTTCTTGAATTTGTTCTTAAACATTTATTTGCCGTTGAACTTTCAAAAATTTCAAATAACGTCTTGAACTTGCAAAAAAAAATTCAAATAACCCCTTGAACTTGTAAAAAGCAAATCGATTTGCCCCCTCCTCTCAATGTCAAGTGTCAGCTTCTTATTGGAGAGAGAAAAATGACATATTTAAGAAATCAAACGAACCAAATTCTGATAGATGACATTTAGAGGTCAATTGAGATCACTTTCGCAAGTTCAAAAGGTTATTTAGAACTTATTTGCAAGTACAAGGAGTAATTTGAAATTTTTGTAAGTTCAGGGAGTAAATGAGTGTTTAGGGACAAGTTCAAGGAGGTCTTGATGTATTCAGCCTAAATTTATAGGGTATCAGACACTTTTGAAAATTTAAGAAACTGACTTTTATAAAAAATTCAATGAGTGATAAATGCATTGAGCCCTAAGTCGTAGTACTAAACATTAGGATTTCGCTTAGGACATGGTGAATCCTAACCCACCAGCCATTGAGTTATATATTGGAAAGTAGCATAAGCTAATTTCGATATTGTTCCTAAAATATTTAGGGATGATCGATGTCAAGACTTATCCAATTATGGGAAGCAAAGATAGGAGAGGCGAATACTGCTTGAAAGATTGAAAAATAAAAATTGGTTCCATGCTTCAATATTCGAAATTGAGTTATCACCGCCTTTGTTCGTAGAAATAGGGTTGAGTTGTATATTCTCAAGTTAAAGCCACAATAGAAGCTAAATTACAATTTGTTGTGGAAATGCCAAATGGTGTATTAAATAGGGTTTAAATTTTCCTTAAAATGGTTTGAGTAATGCATCTAATCAGTCAATTTATCATCAAATAAAAAATCATCAAAAGATGGGGAAAAATTAAAAAAGAAGAAGCAATAATACCTTATTAAAGTTCTGGTACAATGGTGGATGAGTTCTTACAAATATCAATATTTTATTATTTTTACATGAGCAAACAAACAAATGAAAAAATGCACATAAATATAGCTTAATTTTGTTTGTATTTAAATAGGATAACAGCTATTCTAATGGCATATTAACTTGTTTATATTAACAAGAACATATGCTAAAATTAGAGTGGCAGTTTGCTTAATTAATCCGTCAAATATAGCATACAAGCCAAGCATATTTACATATTTTGGAAGAAAGAAAACTGAAATTTTTATTTTTATACTATTTAAAAAAAGCCAAAGAAAAAAATAATATCATCTAGATGGATGTCGACAAAATTACCCCACAACAAAATAAAAT
>CATIWQ010043492.1:0-24274 GCA_949673415.1 Euphorbia schlechtendalii
TTGAAACATTCCAAAGATACTAATAGGTTTATAAAACATATAAAAGAAACCTAGCATCTAAGTTTAGAACATTACCAGTTGGTGCGTGCTTCTCTTTCTCTTTGGATGTGGTGTTCCCTTAGAACAATTCGACGGAACTTCGTTAGCAAAAGCCTCCAAGATAGGTTAGCCTCTATGATTGATCCACATGGATCTACACCGACCAAAACCTCATAGAGGTAGAACCCGTTAGTAGATAGCAACTACTAGACAGCTTGAAGACCAACCCGAAAATATAAACTGAGAAGGCTCACTTCAAAATAGAAAGAGCCTTCTAAAGAATTCTTTGTTACTTTTAGAAACTTGTGGAGGATCTCGCATAACTCATGAAAAAAGAGATGTTGAACTAAGAGAGAAATGCTAAGTTGAAGTGTGGAATAAGGAGAGAGGTGATGCCTATTTATAAGGAGAGGGGGAGTGGTAGACTCCCCTTCGAAAACTATGTGGGAGTGGAATATTCCCATCCCACAATCGAGTCAGCCGTGCGGATCTCTTGGACCAGCGGGCTGACCCGCTTGCTTGCCAACATAAGGCAAACCCTAATGGAGGATGAGCTGCAGATAAACCCTAAGCACACAGGATGAACAAATTGGGAGAGTGGGGATCCCCTAGTCGTAACCCCCTCTGAGGTAAAATAGGCCCAAAATGGCACCCACTAGAAGAGAAAGAATAGTACACCGAGGAATCCCATCGGTTTATATTAATAATCGATGGGATTGCCCTTCGTATATTTTGTAACTCTAGTACAGCGTTCTTTTGATGTCAACTACATTCATAATCGACGGGAATTGTGTGACGCAATAGGCCACTTCTGTACTAGTGAACCCATAAGGGACAAGACTTCATTTTCGCACGACCACTTAATGCGGTCATAAGCCTTACCCATGTCTAACTTTAAAGCAACAAAACCATCATTACCAGATTGTTTTCTATGGAGGATATACCCTACCTCAGATCTAAGTAGCACATTATCGGTAATAAGATGGCCCGGGATGAAAGCACTCGAATTCTCAAACACTACATAATTCAGTATGCTCTTTAATCTATTAGCAAGAATTTTAGCAGAAATATGATACAAGACATTGCACAAAATAATGGGCCTGAAGTAAGAAATATGTGTTGCATTCTTAATCTTGGGAATTAAGACTATACAAGTATTGTACGATTCATCAGGTAAAACGGTATGGAGCAAAATGTCTAAAATATACATAAACACATGATTAACAATCAAATGCCAAAAAATCTAAAAAAAACCTGGGTTAAGGCTGTTCAAGCCAAGGGATTTATCCGGGTGAGTAGAGGAAACAACCTCCTCAACCTCTTTAATCACAAGGGGGTGACATAAGGCATTGTTTGGCTCCAAGGAGACACGAGAGGCAATATGATTGACAAAATCTCACTCCAAAGCATTTGCTCTAGCTAACAAATTACTATAGAAATTCACAATATGGTCTTGCAACCCATTGTCCCAATCAAACTTTTCTCCCGAATCCGATAGCAAGATATCAATACTATCCATTTTCCTCCTTGCTGAAGCATAAAGATGGAAAAATCTAGTATTGTTATCACCTTGGTGTAGCCAACCTCAAATGAGACATTTGCTTCCAATATAATTATTTATCTCTATATTGAGAATTAATTCTTGTTTGGGTCTAGATATACCATTCGTTCGCAGCCGTACTGAAACTCTGTTTGCATCTCTCAATTTAAGATCGATTATCCCTAATAATATCCTAATAAAACTATTCATAATGATGAACTCCCGAGGCCTGCTGTATGCTGCCCAAAAATCCTAGCCGTACCTTCTCCCTCCAAAGATAAAAAAAGGACCACTTGAAATCGTATTTAAATTAGAAATCATAGAGGTTGAATTGCCGCTGTTCTCAATCCTCTTACGCTTCAACTCTAAGCCACCAACCACTTCCTAGGCTGGAAAACCGCCTCCCTTCTCATAGAGTTCACTAAACCCATAAAGGAATGGCCCATTGAAGGAAGAGCAGGCTGCCTCACAACCACCCCATCTGGAGCTAAGCCTCTAACTGTATTACCGACCACCACAATACTCCCATCACATGTTGCTGCCCCTTAACTGCCCAACTGGCCATCAGGGGCCCCAAGTTACAGTTTTGAGCCTGAATCCCAACAGGTCTCACTCCGCTGAGGGCCTTGCCTTTGCTGCAACCAAGTGTCTCCCTGCATATGCGAGAAGTTTTTCTTAGAGGCCCGTAATGAGGCATCAAACTTACAGATTTTCTAGTCTTCCACTGCATCAAATTTGACCTCACCGAACTTGTCCGAGTATCCAATAATACCACAGAAAAAATAGAAATTTGGCAGCCTCTCATATTGGAATTTAATAATATTCAACTCTCCACCCGGTTTCATAAGTCTCCAAATTGATTTGAGAGGCCTTTTAACATAAACTAGTACTCTAATCCTAAGTAAAGCCTATTTCCGATCAGTTTTAACAAACGTGCCAATGTAATTACCAATGTTGTTGGCCATATTTTAAGTCTAGAAAGTCTCCTACAGGTCATGAACTTGCACCCAAAACTCAGCCTCTCCCATCGGCCAACTCTATTCGATCCCAAAGCAAAACGACTAACAACTATCAACGTTTGTTTGAATGACCATGGCCCCTCTTTCAAAATTCTTTCTACCTAATTCATGGAATAGTTGAATGCAGAAGAGGAATGGTTCAAGTTCCTTAAATTTTATTCCTTTAACAAGCCGCCAAACACCCGCCATAACAGATTAAAAATAGCTTGACTTGATCAGCCTATCCGAAACTACTCTAGCCAATACATATATACCTTTAGCAGACTCTGGAGTAATAGCCTCTGTGTCATCAACAATAAGACCGTTACTATCGTCCCATTCAGAATCATCCTCAATGCGCAAACATGCAGTGTTGTAGTCAGCCATATTAATCAACAATAGTTACGGAATAGAAATAGCTATTAGAAAAGAGAATAACGAGTTGAGGATTTGCACAGAAAACAATAAGAAAGAACCTATGAAGAATCCGAACGGAAAAGACGGAAACCCTAAAAGCCGCACTTTAGGGAGATAAAACCTTCCGAAAAGTCTATCTTAATTGTTGTCATTATGGACAAATTTTGCTAAGTACTTCTTTCTTTCTTACTCCCATGGATTCTGCCAAATGAACTAATTTTATTTCTTATTAATCAATTATAGGAGCATAAAATATTACAAAAAATGAATTTATTGCAAGCTTTCTTATGAATTTGATACTTTAGGACAACTCCAATGGTTCCCCATTTTGGGGAAATCTCCAAAATGGGGAATGAATATGCGGAATGGTTAAGTCCAACTATTCTCCATATAGAATATCCCCAAAATGGGTTTCCCTATATATGGGGAACCCCATTTTGGGGAATGGTTATTATATTAATATTTTTTTTAGTTTTGATTTAATTTAATATGTTTAATGTTTTTTTGGTTATTGGTAATAGATTTGATATAAAGAAATTAATATAATAATAATAAATATTATTACTTTATTGGAATCTGAAATGGGAAATGGAAAATGAGGAAGATGGTTGGAGTAAAAACACAGTAGATTCTGTAAAATGGGGTTTGGAGAATAGAAAATGGGAAAAGTGGTTGGACATGCTCTTATATCAGATTTTTTGACATATAAAGAATTGTTACATGTTTGTCAACCCTAATATTTTTTTTAATAAAATATTTCAGTAAAAAATTTGGATTGATATTTTTAATTAAGTTTATTATTATTAGATATTTTGTTATTTTCATATCAGTATATTAATATTATATGAGCCCTTATTTTTTTTACAAATAAGGTAGTATTTTACCAATTTTGTTGATTGTGTGATTTGAACCCACAATCTCACGCTTCTTGAATTTTTTAAGGTATGAGCCCTAATAAAAGTTAAAGCATTATTTCATTTTACTTGGGTATTTATTAATTAATTAGCATCTGGCTTAAAAACAATTAATCAAATAAAAAGAAATCTTCTTTTAATCAGCGGAAGATAAATATAAGCAACCAATTAATAAATCGTGGATGCACCGGTGCAAAAGCAACAAAATTGAAGGGAATATGGATGAGATTTCAGTCTTCATCAACAAAAGAATGGTGAATGGAAACAAAGATGAGAGGCCTAAGATTTGAAAGGATAAGTGTACCATGCATGATATGTACTATACATGTCTTAATGTCATACACATTAACATATACCTCGAAAATGAATAGATTAAATACTAAAAAGTAAAAGAATAATCTGATATTTAAAATACATGTTAAGCATGCAAGAGAATAATTCACCAACCTGATCCTTGCTATAAGTTCCGGTACTATTGATTCATTGCCAGTACATCTCCTTCCTTCATTTAGACATTTCCTTATTCTATTCGTACAAATTACTGCTAACATGATTTATTACCAAACAAGAATAAGTTACAAAAAATAGATAAAACCAAACAAAATCAAATTAATTACTAATAAAGTAAAATAAAAATTAAGATAAGCTAATATAAAAACATAAATAACATAAACACGCATAAATAAATAAATTAAAACAAAAATAGATTATGCTATAAATACAATTAAAATAATAATAAATTTTATTAAATCTACTTGTTCAAAGTCTCCTTAAGTCCAAATGTCATCTTTATATGCAATCACGGTATAATTTCATCATTGAGCCAAGCAGAGAGTATGACAATAAGCGCAGTGGTGTAAATTTTTAAAAAAATACAAATATTCAAGTAATTTAAAAAGTTTTACTTATATGATACATTAAAATTAAAAAATATTGTTCTGAGAAATTTTATTCAACTAACTTAATTTGGTTACCTGTCTATATTTATGGCCTTCAATCACTGGCCGGAATATACTGTCGGCTGCCCTAGTGATAATTCACGCACTGTCACCCGAAATACATATGTTTTGTTTTTAAAAATGAAGTTTATGGTGGTCAACGAATATCAAAACGGAAATCAATATCTTTCATCTTCTTTTGATATATTTAACTTCTCAATTTTCAATTAACGAGTATGGTCTTTAACTGTCAAACAATGGCTTTGTAGCTACCAACTTCTAAAGAAAATTTAAGAAGTGTGAACTTGCGAGTTCAATCGACATAGTCTACAAAATTAGCAAAAAATGCTGCATATTTATAACTATTTTTTTTCCTTTTTAACTATGTTCTTGATGTTGAGACACTTTTGTATAAAAACCCAGGGGAGGTATGCATCTGGTTTGTTGATTCATGCACAAATAGAAACTTGTAATATACTGATATCTAGTCATTTCCAAGCATCCACATGGCTATTCATTGTTGGTGTTGAGCATTATTACAAATATTGAATAAACATAGAAGAGAGAGCTAATTATTTAATTTATTAAACTTATATAATTATATTAATAATTTAGAATTATCAATTAGCAAATTTGACATGTACAAAACCGACGAGGTGGATTAAAATTAGAGAGTGCTCGGCATCCACAAAACTTTGGCATGATCTTATATTTGTTAAAAATATCGTTCATACATGTCTGATCCCGATCTTCACATGTTCCACTAAATATTTCTGCCTTCAGGCACCCTACAAAAAATTTCCAAAATCACCCTGAACACGATTATTTTAACAGTCGGTTATAAAAACAATTCTGTATAGTATAAGAAAGATATTACCTTTACCAAGCGTAGATGAACATAATGGAAAAATGATCATGACTATAATAAGAGAAGATGTCATTATTTTGCTAACCATTTTAACAGTATTCCGCTAGACATTCTGCATACAGGTGAATAAAAAAGCACAAATTTATAGTACATCCAAGAATCAATATTTGAATTTTCCCAATATCTAATAAGATTTTTCTTTCTTATTATGTGGGTGAAATTATTACCATGAAATTTGTTTCCCTTTGTATTTGATTTATCAAGGTCCGGAGTAAATGAAATTCAATGAAAATAAATGCATTTAGACTATCACTACTGGAACCGATTTAAAAGGATATGTACTAAGTAGAAATGAAGGTTTAATTTCAGATCAATTTTGATTGTTTAATTTCAATGAGAATTATGCTTAATTTTTCAATCTGGCGCATATATTTTACTTTTGTTCATTAAGATACAAAATATTGGACATAAATTTTCAATATATCACATATGGCTTGCCATTGCAAGTATGTCCACGTCACCTAGAAATCTTACATAAAGAACTAGCTCCAAAGTATGAATTCTTGGCTTGAGGTATGCAAGATTAAAATATTATTACATCTATTCGTTACTATATATTTGAGATATATAGAATTTTGAAGAGGCTGAGTTTCGAATCCATGATCTCCCACTTCTATTTTGGGAGACGTACCAATTAATCTACACCTAATTGGTATTAATTATAAATTAAGTTCTCATTGTTTTTAACTCTTTAACACATTGCATATAGGCTTAATTCTAGGAAAATATTCTATGAATAAAATCCGGCACTTAACTGCTTCATAGTCTTCATTCTGTCAGATGAGGAATTGAATCATTCTTCTTCATCATTTAATTCAATAATTCTCTTTGTCAAATTACATGCACAAACATCAAGAGTTTGGCCTGTGTCAGCAGGTTAACCTCTCTCTATAACAGATTTGGCGTAGGACCATTACTTGCTCCAAAAATTGGGCACGGAATAATCGGAGCATAAAGGAGGTATAGTTATATTTAATATACTAAAGTCATAAATGAAATAAATAGTCATAAAACAAAACATCAACAGCAGCTAGAGCATCAGTTATACTGTTTCCATCTCTGAAGACAAGGGAAACCACAATATTCATAGAATGACTAAGTTTCAGGCAAGCTATCCAATCTGGTCGAGCAACCTATGGAACTGGAAGGCTACGCTTCTGGAAAAGATTAGCCACGAAGGTTTATTCGATCTCTTGATCCAAAGATTCCTCCAACCCTTCCTATCCACCAGAACCGCTACATAGATAACAGCTTACAACTCTGCAATAAAAGAAAAAGGAAGAACCAAATGGAAAATAGAAATAGTGAAGGATGGTTCCCTTGTCATCTCAAAAAATCCCCCCACAACCCCAAAGCCCCGGAGACACTGCATCAGAAGCATCCGTATTGACCTTTATCCAATAACAAGGAGGAGGCAACCAGAAAACTGGAATGATCCTCGGAGCTTTAGAATGCCTCGGTTTCAGCTGCAGATTATGAAGAAAATCTGTTTCAACAACCTGAGTTCCAGATATGTCAAAAACTCAACTGATTGGGTTTGCGGAGAGTAAACCAGAACTGATGCAATGTATGGCGTATATTTGGGCGAGTATTGTCGAAGACACAATTGTTCCTGCCTGTCCAAATTAGCCAAATAATATTGACATGACTGGAATACCATAACAACTGTATTTGCGGGCTGAATCTGTGGAAAAGAGCCTAAGATATTGCATTCTCCAAACTTGAATCAGCATCAAAAGTTCGAACGATTAAATGCATCATCGTTGTCCATAGTTGCTTTGCAAAAAGGGCAAGACAGAAACAAATGGTTTCTATTTTCATAGCTCGAGAGGCACGTACATCGAACAAATAGAATCAATGTAAATTCCCTTGCGGTGCCAATTTTCATGAGTTGAAATGTACCCAGTGTAGGCCTTCCAACAAAATAAAGAGTGAGATGGAGCTATGCCTGCATAACAAAACATAAAAATTTGACACATGACAAGGCTGTCCTTGATTGGTTGCAACATAATATTAGAGAGTTGTACGGTTGGTCCGCTCCAAGGAGATATCTTTGGTCTCCGTCAACAAAGAAAAGACAAAGGGGGTTAGCTAAAACCCCTCTGATGCCTTTGTCAGTATGTTGGAATGATGGAAAATGTAGATTGAAAATGAGAAATGAAAGTGTACCTTAGGGGATGAGGAGCCACCCTTTTCTAGGGGTTTTTTGTTTTTGTTGTAGGCTGTTGGGCCTCATCAAATTAATTGGTAGGGTGATTATGTTAAGGGGTCCATACCACATACCCCCAAGTGTAGGGAAAATATATTTATATTTCCATACCACATATGTATTTATGTATTGTAACGCCACATAGGCAGTGGCAATGTACTTTTGCTTAGTTGTCGCATGGTGCAAATAATTTTGCCTTTTTTGTAACGCTGAAAAAAATTTGCATGTAAAAGGTGTAAAATGTGCAACATCTTATAATGTGAGGAATTTTGTGTGGTTGTTTGACATGACTTTTGGGGGTGTTTTTGTAGCTCCGAATGAATGTGAGGTATGAATTATTTTTGTTATGGTTTCCCCTGTAGTGTAAGGAAGTTAAAATTCCTTGACTCGTGTAGAGTATAATGGTTCCATAGATTTTTTATGATGAATGCCTTGTTAGTTTGAAGGATTTGAGTTGTTTGAAGAGGTGAGGACTTCTTTTAAATGTATCCTTTTCTTTCAGAAATAGTCATTGAAATGGAATTATTAGAGATCTAACTTTGTTGCTATTCTTGCTATCACTATTTAAGCAACTAGCAATGCTTTGGCAAGGAGGTAGTTGTCCTAACTTGATCGATTTCCAATGCATTGAAGTTGGCGGAGGATAGTGCTATCATGGCTTGAACCTTGGGCAATGTATTAGGGTTGATGAGAATTTATCAAGGTGCATATGAACATCTATTATATGGAATTAGATGGCGTTTTTTTGGAAGTCTTTTGATACTAGAGTCGAGTAGCCGATAAGCGTAAAGCTCTTAGGCCAATGATAAGATGGTCAAATATCGCCAAACATGTACCGGCCATTCAAAATCATCCAAAAGAATCATATCCACCCGGGATAGGCAAAAACACTTCAATAAGATTAGGTATGTTCCTGCCGCTCCAAGCGGATTCCGTCCACCCCAAATGTGAGAGTCACCACAAGGCTAGATTGATCCTATCGCTTGAGGCGGATCCCATCCGTCTGGAGAGCGAAAGAGACCAAGTCTTCATATCATTAAGGGGAAGGACTCAGGTGGATGTCAAGCTGAGTCGGCTTATCCGCTTGGACTATCATCGACGCCTCAAGGACACAGAATCCAGGATGGATTCTATGTCTGCAAGAGAGTACTCATGACTAAAACTCTCATTAAAGATAAGCTTTATCCTATTAGTAGGATGAAGATTTATTCAAGTTAGGAATCTAGCTGATACACACTTTGAATCAAGCTAAGCTCTCAAAGGCTATAAAAACGACCATTTAGGTCACCTTCAAGGTACGTATTCTAAAACATTAAAAAAATTCCTTGCCTCCTCTCTTAAATCCAATCTAACTTAAGCATCAGAGAGACTACGCTCCTCACATGGCTAGCCCCCCATAGCAATGGTTTTTGTCTTGCAGGAACCCTCGAATCACATCAGAGAGGAACATTCGAAGTTAACTTCAGTTAGAGAATGAGCTCGTGGAACCACATTCCAGGTTAATTTAACATTGGTGCAGTGAGCATAGACTGATTTTAGTTGCTCAGGCAAGGATTTTAGTTCACCCAAACATTTCGATAATCGAAAAGTTTCAATTCCTAGTCAAATCTCAAAAGGCTCACAACGAAACAAGGGACCATCCCCCTACCACATGAATAACTGTAACGGGGACGCCACCGCCTAAGGTCGATGACCGCCCCCATAACGATGGGCTCATTGGAGGAGATAACCCTCTCATTCAGTTGCAGCAAAAATACAAGATAACCCCGGAAGAGATGGAGGCATATCGGAAATCAATTGTCGAGAAATACATCTCTTATGGCATCATGTATGACGACCTGAGCAAAGCTAGTTTAATTGTTTCTAGATGAGATACAATACCACCTCGTAACTTGATCGATGATTTTGACAGTGCATCCCAAGAACACATGCCACCCCACTTCTACAACATCAACCAGCCAACCTTCATGCCCATCGTCCCTCACACAAATCCCTAGATCACCTCCACGGCATTTTCGGCAGCCTCGGATACAATAACCCCGGGACCCATGGGACTAAGCTCGATCGAATAATCAACTCAATTATCATTACTTCAAGGGCTAGTATCTGCAATGAAAGATGAGCAGATTCTGCCTGGGGACATCGGGCCAAAGCTGGCTTCCATCCAAGGGTTATGAAAAAGAATGCATCCTGAACAAATGCCAGAAACAAGAAATTTAAAGGGAGTTATCGAGCTAGAAAGTGAAGATGAGGATGATTCAGAGTTCAAGAAGAAAGCTAAGAACGTTTTCGCAAAATTGGTTGTACCTTATTAGGAGGCAATGTCGAGGAATAATTTTTCACCATTAAAGAAAAACATCCTTGATCAAACCTTGCCATGTCTCGTCTACATACCCTCTTTCGATAAATACATGGGAAAAGATGATCTAAATTACCATGCCATCGAGTTTAAAAATTGAATGGAAATGGCAGGAGCTACTGATGCACATATATGTCGATACTTTTCATGCACGTTGGGCGAACCAACGACCCGGTGGTTCACCTCTCTCCCCCCTAATTCCATAAGGAGCTGGGACAAGCTCAGCGATGCATTCTGTAAACATTTTTTAGGCTCCATCCCATCCGGATTGATAATGAGGAGTCTCCACGAAATTGTACAAGGCTTAGAAGAAAGCCTTCGTGATTATTACAATGGTTTCAACGAGGCCTGCCTGGAAGTACGAGACCTGGATTTTAGCACGGCCAAAGAGGTAATGTTGAAAGGTATGAGAAGTAGAGATCTTAGGAATGTAATCCTGACCAGGCACCCCAAGAGCCTACAACAAATGCTGGGCATGGCCAAAGGCTTGATTCAAATAGATGAAATTAATTTCAACCGAAGGAGAGAAGGTTAGGGTAGAGAGATAAATAGAGAGGTCAGACATAGAGATGATGATAGAAAGCGAAGAGGCCAAGGCGGATCTAGTTCAAGAGAGTATCTTGATCGAGAAGAAGACTGCAACAGGTTGAATGCACCTTTGAGCAAGATACTAGTGGCTATCAAAAAGACCCCAGAGAAGAAAAACATTTGTTTCCCTAAAAATCCCCGAAGGAGTCTCCTTGGGGAGAGATTTGAACAAATATTGTGAATACCACAAAGCTAAAGGCCATCAAATAGATGACTGCAGATCACTGAATGACATTGTGCATGAGTTGATCAAGGCTGGTAAGTTTAGCCAGTTCATAAAAGGGAACACCAGAAGACATGAAAGAAAAGAAGGAAGCGAAGATGAGAGAGAAGATGACTCGAATAAGAAGTTCAGCGGCATGAAAGGAATTACCATGGTGATCGCAGGTGGACTAGAATTCGAGTAGCCAAAAAAGAAAGCTAAAAAGTTGTTTAACAAAAACAACATCGAGGACAAGGTGGAAATCCTGAAACCATTCAAAAAAACTCATTAATGGAGAAACAACATGCTGATCCCATCATCATCGAAGCAACGATGGAAAACTTCACAGCTAGAAGAATCCTTCTAGACACGGGCAGTTTGGAGAATATTGTCACCAAAAACGTTATTGAAAAATTGGGAGTGTATCACTCTCAGATTTAGGCTGGATGCTCGCCACTCATTGGGCTAAATGGCCAACCATACAATCTTTAGGTGAAGTTGTATTGGAAGTGGAAATGGGAAGCCTCAATCACAAATTTCACGAGAAAGTAGAGTTCACCATTGCCAACATTTTAGTGGGATTTAATGTCATAGTAGGTAGGCCTTTTCAAACAAAAACCCGGATGCTCGTCTCCCCAATGGACTTGGTATTTCTCATACCAACCAAAAAAGGGATCGTGGTAATAACAGGTAACCCCCAAGTGGCTTAGGAGGCATACCTAGCCTCATTGCACAAAGAATCACTCCTGGTGGAAGAGAAGTATGAGATGGAGAGGCTAGAGAAAATCGAAGCAGCTGAGGAACTAGAAGAGCTAAAAGTTGGTCTGGAATGCTTACTCTAGATCGAAAAGAACCTTTGCAATGATGCAAAGGTTGAAATAATATGCGCCCTCATTGAACAACAACATGTCTTCTCATGGTCATCAGAAGATCTCCTAGGTATCAAACCTGAGGCTGTGCAACAAAAACTAAACTTGAACCCAAACGCCGAGCTAGTCATCTAAAAGAAGAGGAAACATGCGTTTGAATGATAGCAGGCCATCAAAGAAGTGGTAGGAAAACTCTTCAAGGCTCGCCATATTAGAGAAGTCCAATACCCAAGTTGGTTATCCAACGTGGTGTTGGTGAAATAACCAAGTGGGGCCTATAGAATGTGTGTAAACTTCATTGATGTGAACAAAGCTACTCCTAAAGATGCGTATCCACTCCTAGTTATGGATCAATTGGTGGATGCAATAGTAGGCTATGCAGTCTACTCGTTGTTAGATGCAAAATGTGGTTAGAACCAAATACCTATGAACCCCACCGATAAGGAGAAGACATCCTTCATAACCCAGAAGGGCACCTATTGCTACATTGTTATACCCTTTGGTTTGAAGAACGTGGGAGAAACGTATCAAAGGTTGGTCAATGAGATGCTTCGAGATGAGATAGGTGAATCGACAGAAGTATATGTAGATGGCATGATAATCAAAAGTAAGGACGAGGAGAGTCATGCAGAAGATATCAGGAAAGTTTTTAAAGTATTGCACGAATATTGCCTAAAACTCAATCTTGAGAAATGCACCTTCGGTGTGAAAGGAGGCAAATTCTTAGGGTTCATAATCTAGCAATGAGAGATCGAGGCAAACCTAGAAAAGATCGACGTAATCTTGAAGATGGAACCGCCTTGAACCCTGAATGACGTTCTGTGGCTGAACAGCAGAATTAGCACCTTGAGAAGATTCATATTTCTTGGCTAAGAGAAGTATGCCTTTTTACAAAGCCACGAAAAGAGATAAGGACTTCAAATGGGATCAGCCTTACCAAGAGGCATTTGAAGAATTAAAGAGATTCTAGGGAAAGCCACCGTTTCTTAGTACACCCCGACCTGATGACACGCTTTACATGTATCTGGCTACCACTAACGAGGTGGTAGGAATAGTGTTAGTTCGAGAAGAGGGATAAGATCAATTTCAAATATACTACACTAGCAAAGTGTTGAGAAATGCAGAACTTAGATATCTTCGAATTGAAAAACTCGCTTTGCCCTTAATATCCGCCTCCACTCGGCTAAGACCATACTTTCAAGCCCACACGATCATAGTAAGAACCAACTTCCCACTGAAAAAAGTTCTTCAGCGATCGAAAACTTCAGGAAGATTGGCTGAATGGGTTATCCGATTAGGAGAATATGACATCAGATTCGAAAGCAGAAATGCCATGAAGGTACAGGTTCTGGCAGAATTTGTGGTAGAGTTGGTAAGGCTCGAGCCTTCCAAAGAAATAAAAACTGAAGAATGGGAAATCCTTGTTAATGGAGCGTCTTCCCATGAAAGGGCCAGATTCGATGTGTATATTCGAGGCCCTAGAAAAATTAGATTTTCTTATGCCGTAAAATTAGCCTTCTCCACTACCAACAATGCAGTAGAATATGAGGCAGTTATCAAAGGGCTAGAGCTAGCCTGATAGATAACACCGGATAGATTACTGCTCAAAAGTGACTCGAGGTTAGTTGCGAATCAGATCAACCTAAATTTCAAGAAGAAAGACATAGAACTTGCAAAATATCTCATGAAGGTAAGAAATCTTATTGAGATGTTAGAATCAAAAGGAACCGCCTGGAAAATCGAGCACATTCTAAGGAAGGAAAATGGGAAAGCAGATGAGCTAGACAAGGCAGCATCCAGCAAAGACGAGTGGAAAAACCTCACATGCCCATACGAAGTAATCGCTCACCCGAGCAATGAGATAGAGATAAGTTTAATGATAGAGCAGAAAGACTTAGGATAGATGAAATCCATCTACGAATACCTCGCCACAAACCGGCTGCTAGATGATAAGATTGAAGCTACCAAAACTATATGGAAAGCCATGCGGTTCTCCTTAATGAATGGAGAACTTTATAGAAAATCATATTCGAACACTTGGAAAAAGTGCATAAAGGTTCAGGAAGGAGCCAAGATCCTACAAGAATTGAATGAAGGAAATTGCGGCTCACACTAGGTGGCAGTAACGCTAGTAAGAAGGGCAAGCCTCGTCGATTTTTACTAGGAATCTATGAACTTAGATGTAGAAATGTATGTCAAATTCTACCACCAATGTCAAATACATGCACAAAAATCTCATGTCCCCCATGTAGTTTAGCGTCCCCTTCTTACGCTTGGCTATTCGTGACATGGGGGATAGACATTGCAGGACCTTTGCTAGAGGCAAGTGATAAAAGGAAATGGATTCTTGTAGCCATTAACCACTTCATAAAATGGGTCATAGGGATCGCTCTCAACAGCATCATGCTAGAACGAGTGTTAGATTTTATTAAAAGGAACATCATAGTGCGATTCGGAGTGCCACACCAATCATCTCTGACAATGACACGTAATTTAAGTCTAACAAATTCTGAGATTTCTACGAGGAGTTGAAGATCGAAAACCACTTAAGTTCGGTCGCTCACCATCAAACTAATAGCTAGACGGAAATCATAAACAAAAAGCTTGGCCAAGGAATGAAGAAAAGGGTGATGGAGAGAAAAGGAGTCTGGCTAGACAAGCTAATCAATGTTCTGCGAGCATACCAAACAACCCCATGCACATATACTAGAGAGACCCCTTTCTTAGTAGTCTATGGGGTTGAGGCAATTCTGCCCATAGAAATCAGTCAAACAACAGATCGAGTGGCCTACTACATGGAAAAAGTGAATGACATCAATATGAGATACCATCTTGATGACCTGTAAGAGAAGCGTGAGAGAGCATGCATCCTAATGGCCACTTACAAAGCTAGGATCACCAAATACCATGATAAAAAGGTTAGAGAAATCTACCTCTAAGAAGCCGACATGGTCCTCAAGGAAGTAATAGCCTCATCGGTGCGGGAAGGCAAAGGTAAGCTTAGGGTGAATTAGGAAGGCCCCCTACAAGATTTCACAAGTTATCGGATCAGCAACCTAAAAACTACAGAGCATGGAAGGAAAAGAGGTCCCAATAACTTGGAACGTAATAAAGCTTAGGTCGTATTACATGGCTAACAACTCTTAGAGGGATTAAGGTGGATGTACTCTTTTCCTTTTAAGGGCTTTTTCTTAACGGGTTTTTCCCTAAAAGTTTTTAACGAGGAGGCACACCCTCAGAAGATACAGATAATCAGATGCGTAGAATTCCTGGATGTACTTTTCAATTTATTCAATAAAATTATTAATTTTTAAACGTGCACATTTAAGTACTGATCATACTTTGTGATTGCATAGCGCTTAAAACACTCAAACGACTCAAAATGCTTAAGACCTAACTATACATTCATGGCAAATACGAAGGCCACTCAGGCGGCTCAAAATGCTTAAGACCTAACTAAACATTAATGGCATATACAAAGGCCACTCAGGCAGCTAAAAATACTTAAGAGCTAATCAAATGCAAATACAAAGGCTACTCAGGCAGCTTAAAATGCTTAAAACCTAAATAAATATTAATGGTAGATACAAAGGCCACACAGGCTACTCAACACATTAACACTTGAAGTAAATTGAATGGAAAATCAACAATGTCATTAAAAGCCAAAGTATGGCTGAAATATTCTTACAAAATTACAGATAAGTAAAAAAGTAAACACCTCCCCCCTCAACATTTTGGGGAATAGATGAAGAGACTCCATCATCTTTCTCCGCCCCAAGCTCCTTGTTGATCAACTCGTCTATAGCCATCTCCTCTTCATCCAGCTCGTTTGGATACTTTATAGCTGATATAAGATCATCAGAGAGATCCGGGTGATGAGCCATGTAGACCTCAAAGATCAGCCAGCTGTACTCTCAGCCATCCATCGCCATGTTAAGCATGGCTTGGCTATTTTCGACAATGACTTTGGGAACTTCCACCTCATATTTTGAGATGGTTTTCTACAAGTCATCCTGAGCCAATGCCAGCTTTTCAAAATTCTTAGAAGCCTCTTCCACCCTCTTGTTGGCCTCGTCAAGCTACTAGCCCAACTCAGATTTAGTCACCTCAGACTAGGCTTTTTCCAACTCAAGATCAACAATCCGCTTGGATGCTTTCTCTAACTCTTGAATGGTGATTTCATGGGTCCGCTCCATTCGCCTCACATCCTAACTCTTCCTGAACATCTCAGTTGATCGGGACACTAACTGAACAAATAAATTTGTTAGTTTGAGAAGTAAAATGCATATTTGGTAGATCATGGAGGTAAGCAAGAGGAACAAACCTTGGTGGAAATCAGGAACATAGCCTTGGATGACATAAGCAAGGTTTCAGCTGCTAGATCCCCCTTCTCCGAGGGAAGAGGCAAGATGGTCCTCAAAACATTCTGGATTGAGGTGGTATAGATGGAGGGATGGCAACTACTAGCAAAGGATAACAAATCTACCTAGAGGGATTCGGAGCTGATTGGTTTGGCCAAGTCAGCTAGAGCACCCAAATTGATTTCCAAAAATCAAGACGAAGTCAAGTACTAAAATAAAAAAAAACCAACCAAATTTAATCCTTACTGGCTAAAGGGAAGCTTCTTCAGTCATACGGGGATGAGGTGACTCCATGAAAATTTCTTGGTGCTCTTCAACATGCTGAGCCTTACGCTTCCCCTTCTTCTTATTGGGATCCCCTTCTCAAATGTCTGGAACTACATTGGCCGAACCCTTAATAAGCTCAAGCTCATCTCGATCATTGGGATCCCCTCCTCAAATGTTTGTTATTTTTTATCGCTTGGCTACTTTTTGTGCAAGTTCATTAGCTGAGGGAAAATTAAACACTGAAAAGGTAGAAAAGAAAATTCTAAGTTACCTGGAAAAACTTATGGTCTGGGGCGATAAATATGATCAGACTGACCAGGCTCAATAATCCTAATATTCTTAGCCATAGCCCAACTTATATTTTGATACGGCCACACTCCCTTCCTAAGGGCCTTAAAAGCATCTACTCTACTATTTGAGCTGGTGAAATTGTAAACCATATCAGGAGAAAGGTTCCACTCGGTGGAAAACCAAGGATGGCGATCTTCCTACCTAATGAAGATAAAATAATGCTTGAAATGCTTCACTGAATCAACTTTATTTGTAAACTTGTAAAAACTGCCTTAATGTGCGAAATGGTATAGATCCTCGTTTGTAGTCTTCCTTAGTGAAGCAACCTGCCTGAAGAACTCAGCATCGAATTGCATCTCCAACCCCTTGCAAATAAGGTAATAACCCACTCAATCAATCCAAGCATTAGGATGAAGTTGAGCCGGATAAAGATGGAATTCTATCAAAACGTAGCTAAGGCCCTCGGTTAGCGGATAAATGAAACCCAACCAAATTTGATCCTAAAATATCATTGAGGTGGATGAGTTATTTGCTAAGTTTTGGAGGGAAGCAGTATCTTGCATTCCTTAAGCCAGGGGTAAACTTCCATCTCAAATTCTAAATAAACTCGGTCTTGGATTGACTCGAGCAACTTAACATGGGGAGTTCTATTCACTATCTCCCTAGCCTTCCCTTTAACTTTAGCCAAGGTTTCAGGATGAGTGGCCACATGCCTCCTCATGAGGTGAGTGGAGGCCCTCTTCATCTTGTTTATGCGAGAAGAAACCCCAATTGCTATTTGAGGCGGCACCATAGGGATCTGACCCATTTCCTCATCTATCTTAGCCCATTCCGGGGAACAAAAGACTGAGAGCATGAGGCGCACTTACTATGAGATGCTCGATCTCCATTCGACTCGGATATAGCTTCAGTTGGAGGGGGTGCCCTAGAGGTTGAGATATAATAAGTATAATCTATGTCCAAATGTTTGAAGTACTTTGAATTCACCTCAGCTAAACTTCTACTAAATTGGCTACTACTAGTAGTGGAGGGGTCATTCTAACCTATTAAAATCCTAACCAGTTAGAAAATATAGTAAAGGATCTGAAGTTAGTTCAGGGCAGCACAAACAATATTCCCATTACCTACGTTGGTATTTTAGATCTAATATCAAGAGGGAATACAAACATCATTCAAATTTAAAAAATTGATTTCTAGGATCTAACAACATAAGTTGAATTCTAGAAAAATTATATGAACAGTTCTGAGAAATTCATATGACCTATTTGGAAAAAAACATAAACACATGCTTGGAAATGCTCATCAACACTATAATAACAATCACAATTCAAAATCTTGGGGGAACAACAACACATAAATATCCAGCAACAAGGCAACAGACGTTTACCTTAGAATCAAAACAACACAGAAAAGATGAGCAAATAGCGCACTAAATTTGTAGAAAACCATTACAATGAAAGCTATGCGAATGATGGAAAAAGGCATTAAGGACTTACTAGTTAAGAAAATCGAAGCTGGAGATAAATGCCCAAAGCGGAACTCAGTAAGCATGCCAAAGAAGAAGAAGGATTGAGAGATTGCAGAAATGGTGGAAAGAGAAAAGTAAAACCTTTATATAGAGAAGAAAATAACAGCTGAAAAGAAATTCTCGCCCTTGTGGGACACGTGGCTTGTTGCCAACCCCACATTTGAAATTTGAAAAGTCATGAACTTTTCAGTTTGGCGCTCAAATACACGTGCCCTCGTGGGGAGCCTAAAGTGTTCTCTAGAAACTTCTCATCAACACATGATAATAATTCCTCCTAGCCTAGGCAGATTCAAAATTAAGCTCCTAAAGAAGCTCCCTCACTTGTGGAGGGACTTCTGATAACAAGGTCAAATATCGCCAAGCGCGTACCGGCCACTCGAAATCATCCAAAAGAATCATATCCACCCCGGACAGGGAAAAACACTTCAATAAGGTTAGGCATGTTCCTGCTGCTCTAGGCGGATTTCATCCGCCCCATATGTGAGAGTCACCAGAAGGCTAGATCGATCCTATCGCTCGAGGCGGATCCCATCCGTCTGGAGAGCGGTAGAGACCAAGTCTTCATATCATTAAGGGGAAGGACACAGGCGGATGTCAAGCTGAGTCGGCTTGTCCACATAGACTATCCTCGATGCCTCAAGGACAAAGAATCAAGGATGGATTCTAGGTCTGCAAGAGAGTACTCATGATTGAAACTCTCGTTAAAGATAAGCTTTATCTTATTAGTAGGATAAAGATTCATTCAAGTTAGGACTATAGCTGATTCACACTTTGAATCAAGCTAGCCTCTCAAAGGCTATAAAAATGACCATTTAGGTCACCTTCAAGGTACGTATTCTAAAACACTAAAAACACTATATGCCTCCTCTCTTAAACACGTTAGAGAGGAACGTTCGGAGTCAACTTCAATCAGAGAATTAATTTAACATTAAGGTTAAATTTAGTTTCGAAGCGAAATACTTTCTCAATATTGAAGTAAAATGATAGATGTTGGATGCTTTTATATTGTCTTTGATAATAAGTTTTGTTATTTTTCTCCGTTGGAAGTTAATTTATGTGATTGATGGATTATCTCAAATATTTCCTTTTATTGTAGTTGTCATATGGATATATATGGATAGGTGTTAGCAACCTTTTTTTCTTGTCATTTCTGCATGGATGTCTTTCGGTTTTCTTGTGAAGTACTAGATGTCCTGAATATGTTGGATATAGATGAAGTACTTGTCTATAAGAGTATGTGCTTGTTGGAGCTTTCAGTATGAGGTCTTAGTTTGAAACATTTTATTTGTACCACTGATCTGGTACACTTGATTCCAAAGCAGTAATATGTTGTTCCATTGGTAAGATTCAGAAAGCTTAGGCTGTGAGAGAAGCGTAAAATATATTTTCAATGTAATTCGTACTAAATCAATTGTTAGTGTAAAACACCACATATCTATTACATGAATCCATATGGAGAAAATACAATGAGACATGTTATATTGACATTGGGAAAAATCATTAGATCGATGGTCAAATAACTTCCCTATCTGTCGGAAGCAATAATGGATCACCAATGTTGCGGTGTATTGGTTGAATAGAAGAGACCAATTGTCAGACAATCTAGAGTGAGAATGGTTGGAATCCATTAAATTGTTGGTTGAATAAATTAGACCGATGGTACAACGTTAGACTAATGGTTGAATATCTTTGTTGGGCGAAAGGGCGCATAGCCAATGCTAATGAGGTTATTGGATGTTAATGAGGCCGTTGGATGTGAAGTGCTTGTCAATTTTGTATTGGTAAGGATGTGGATCGCATCGATCATTTCTATTTTTGAGTTGGTAAAAATTAATTCTTTTCGGTACCTTTTTGAGTTGGCATAATTCCTTGGATTCATTTTGAGTTGGGGTAATCCATTAGATGCAGTCGGCTCTAGTAAGAGGAGTCATTTGAACTTTGCTTTGGTGAATGTAGTTTGGCCTCAACTGGATCCGAATTTGTTACTTTGTAATTTAGTAATTGTTCGTTAGCACTCTGGAAATAGTGGTGCATTGGACATAGTATCATGTTGGTAGAGAATTTGAGTGTTTTCGTTTCCTCATTTCTGCATTTGAAAGACCTTTGTCATTGTCCAATATGTAACATGTGTTAGTCAGATCTATTGATGTAATGTTAATAACTTGTTATTAAGAGTTGTATTTCTTGTTATTGTGAACATGACAAAGTGTAGTATCTTAGTGGTTTCTAACTTAACATTGTGATCATTTCCCGAGCCGTGTCGAACATTGTTGATAATGAATGACCAATGAAAGAGTGTTGAGAAAGTTGCACCATGTAATAAAAAATTTCTCAATGATCACTCTTTAAGTGTAGTGTTGGAGGCAATAGCAACCGCATACATGATGATATTCCCTTCTGATAGATATCCATGTATTATGAGGAGTTTAACTCCAAATGTAATTAGTATTAGTCTCCTACTGTAATTAGAATTCTATGTATGGTTTGTTACTATTATTGTAATTTATGTATATATATATATATATATATACAACAACACCACACGGATTGTGTGTGTGACAATTCTCAAATCCCTAGCTTAATCTTTCATGGTAATCAGAGCCGTATAAAGCACCACTGCCACCAGAATTTATTAGCTTTCTGTCACTGTTCTTTGTCGCTGAATCCTTTGTTTTCCTGCTGCTGTTCTTCGTGCTTTTTGCTGTCTTGCTTTATCTTCAAAATATTTCATCTACAGCAGCAATTATTGAGTCTTCTTCATCTTCTACAGCAAGCCTTTTTTTCCGATCAATTCTCTTCATCGTTCTTCCCTTGATTTCGTTTCTCTTTATCATGTCTTTGTCAGCTGTAACCGAGGCAGCCACCCAAACGGCTATTTCTTCTCCTTCGATCTCGAACCAATTACCGATCAAATTGGAGTCCGGTAATTATGTCATTTGGAAGACATTAATTCTTCCTATGCTAGCAGGATGCGATTTAGTCAAGTTTGTTAATGGTACTGGCGCAATTCCCCCTGAAGTCTTGGCCGAAAATACACCCAACCCAGCGTATCTCACTTGGAAAAGGCAAGATCAACAAGTGTTGAGATGGATACTTAATTCAATTTCACCAGCAATTCTACCTCAGGCTATAGGGTTACAGTCGGCTCGCGAAGCCTAGATAAAATTGGAACACACATATGCATCTGGGTCTCGTGCTCAGGTTCGGGATCTCAAACAGCAACTGCACTCGCTTAAGAAAGCTACAGAATCGATCTCGACTTATATGCAACGTGTAAAGTTAATTGTTTATAGATTAATCTCTCTTGAATACAATGTCTCTGATGAGGATCTTGTGGATGCTATCTTGGACAATTTGAGTGGTCTAAATAGCGCATATTGTGAATTTTGTAGGTCGTTGGAAGCCCGGATGATAGCGGTTTCTTATAATGATTTATTTGGTTTACTGTTGACTGAGGAAAGGCAATTGGGTAAGGATAAAAGTCCAGTGGAGGACTTGAATCATGTCTCAGCTTATTTCACACAGTCTTCTAGTACGGGAAGACGTGGTAGAGGCTGAGGGAGAGGCCATTAGGGCGTCCGCCAGCAGCCATTCTACCAGCAGCCTCCATACCGCCAACAAGGCAATTTTCAGCATATGTCGGGCCAGCAGCCTTATGGCTACCACCAGCAGCAGTCTCGGTAGCAGACTCAGTTGGGCATTCTTCCCAACCCGCCACCACACAATTCGGGGTCTCAACAGGCTCCCATGGATTTTTCGACCTTGGTTTGTTATAATTGCAAAGGAACATGACATTTTTCGAGACAGTGTCCATCACCTCGCCAAAACAATTCCCGCCCAACCTCAAACCACATCACTGTACAACCCAGTACCCACTCTTAGATTATGGATAGCGGGGCTACACATCATCTTACATCTGAGTTGGGAAACCTTCATCTACACTCTGAGTATTCTGGTTCCGAAGAGGTACAGCTAGGTAATGGTTCTAAACTTCCTATTTCTCATGTTGGCTCATCTTTCATTCCGAATACGTCGTTAGAATTGCATCAAGTTCTGCAAGTTCCGAGTTCTAATTCAAATTTAATTTCTATTGGTGCACTAACAAAAGCTAACGATGTTTATGTTGAATTTTTTAATGATTGTTTTGTTGTGAATGACCTTCTTTCCAAATAGGTGATCTTTCGAGGCTAGAATAGAGATGGTTTATATACTCTGGCTTCCCCCTCCAGCTCGTCAGTTAGATCTCATGCTACCTCCTTGACTACGTGGCACGAGAGACTTGGCCACCCTGCGTTTCCAGTTGTCAGTAGTATTCTTCGTCAAAATAATATTTTGTTTTTAGGAAAGTCATCTAAGTGTCATTTATATCCTGATTGTTCTGTTAGTAAGAGTCATCGCTTGCCTTTTTCTGTTTCCGAGTCTATTGTTTCTGGACCTTTAGATCTAATTTGTTCTGATGTATGGGGACCAGCCCTGGTACAATCACATGATGGTTTTTCTTATTATATTTTGTTCTATGATCATTTTAGCAAATACAGTTGGATTTATTTTATGGAACGTAAATCGGATGCACTTTCCATTTTTATCCAATTTCAAACCAATGTGGAGAAATTTTTTGAAAGGCCTATTAAATGTTTCCAATCTGATGGAGGAGGGGAATTCAAACCAATTCAAAATTATCTCAAACACCGTGGTGTTCAATTTCGAATGTCGTGTCCTTATACCCCGGAACCAAATGGGAATGCCGAACGTAAACATCGCCATGTGGTTGAAACAGGTCTAGCTTTATTACATCGTGCCAAGATGCCTATGCAGTTTTGGTCCTATGCATTCGATACAGCTGTTTTTCTTATTAATCGTATGCCTACTAGTGTCCTTAAGTTTGATTATCCGTTTAATCGTTTGTTTTGTGAATCTCCTGATATTCGACTCTTCGTGTGTTTGGTTGTCTTTGTTATCCTTGGCTATGCCTCAAATAAACTTGATTATCGATCTCGAAAATGTGTCTTTGTTGGCTATAGTCGTGTTCATAAAGGATATCGTTGCTTTGATCCCTTTTCGAATAAATTCTTTATCTCACGTCATATCTTGTTTGATGAATAGGTTTTCCCGTACTCGGATCTTGTGCACCCTGCTATCCATGATCACCATACATCACCTTTTCCTTCTACCCTCACTATGCTAATGAACCCGCCATCTCAAACCTTACCACCTTATGCTCTCACGGCATCACAGCTAATGTCACCACAAAACACTCGGCCTCCCTCCCCAACCTCTCAACTTACACCACCACCTATTACACAACCACAAGCTGCAACCTCCCCACTGTCCTCCACTCCACCGCTCAAAACTAGACATGTTTTCGATTTGTATGCTACAACTGAACCTGTTCCTCACAATATTTCATGTAGGTCAGTCCAACCATCGGGGTCTCAAGATACTTCAAAAGGTGTTGAAACACGTCAGGTTACTCAAAAAGTGGCTTCTCGGAAGTTAGGTCCACGGGCCTCTTTACGAGCACAGTGCCAGCTGATCTTACATGTCATTCAATTGCAATTAAATCTTCGCACTGGAGGTCATCGATGTCCGATGAGTATTCGGCCCTTATACATAATGGAACGTGGGAGTTGGTTCCATCTCATGAAGCACCTAATATGATAGGGTGCAAGTGGGTGTTTCAAACAAAATTAAGAGCAGATGGCATGATAGAGCGGTATAAGGCTCGCCTGGTAGCTAAGGGTTTTCACCAAAGGCCAGGCATGGACTTCACAGATACCTTCAGTCCAGTTATTAAACTAGTTACTATACGACTTCTATTATCTTTGG
>CATIWQ010043495.1:0-11472 GCA_949673415.1 Euphorbia schlechtendalii
CATATAACTTGATTAACATAAAAGACTTAGCACGAAATATGCATTATGACACATAGATATATCATAAACTTCGAAATAGAAAGTATAAGTAGAAAATAAAGCAAAGTTGTAAGGTATGCAAGTGAAAGCTAAAGTTGGTCAAACCGTATCCACTCTTTAATGGGAGTCGTCAATTCCCGCAATTCCTGCATCAGCTTTGAATTCGATCTCGGCTCATACAGAACCTCCGCTAGGATGCTATTCTTTGCGAATATCGAACAAACGAATATTGAAGAATGAAAACTTTTATTGATAAGTGATTTGCAAGTACACTTACACAACAATCGCTCGAATACGTAGAGAAATCTAGTGATCGAAACAAGGAATCGAATCACTTAAACATTTTCTCGCTAACATTTAAGAACGTAGCGAAACTAACTAAACACAAAACTATATTTGCACTCTATGCTTTCCTCTCTAATATTCCACACCACACATGCATGAAATTGTGAATATATGGAGCCCTATTTATAGAGTTTGAAGGGTTACTTCTATCTAAACGAAGAGTCACATCCATTGGTGAAAGATTGCATCTCTTCAATGTGATTGGTTGAGAGGCTTTGATTCAATCCACAACAGGTAGGCACCTTTTCATGATTGGTTGACTCCTGATAAGTGTCTTTTTGTTGGTAGTTGATGGTGGTTGATCACACTTATCTTGCGGTTGGTAGTTAAGAAGATAATACCAGAAAACCTTCCATGTCACGACCGTGATATGTGATTCGCGACTGTGAATCTTTCGTTGGCAGATTTCTATTTTGAAGTGACCAGGTCGTGACCGCGAATGATTGTCGCTACCGTGAATTGAGTTTTCTTCAGAAATCTCCATGTAACTTTACTGATCTTTGACAGCTTCGATCCTAAGCCAAATCTTTAAGTTCCACGCATCTTTTTGCACCTTTTTCACTCTTTTTTCATAGAATTCCACTTTTGATCATTTTACTACCAAGATTTACCTAGTATCTGCATTTGCATAAAAAACAACTACATACCACGTGAAATCTTTTATATGAAACTATAGTGTTTAATGTGTTAGATTATCATGATAATAAGTGTAATTATGCACTTATCAATGGCTTAGATGATAGTTTAATAAGTATGAGGATTTCTCATTATCTAATTTTGATTTCTTAACGATGTTCATATTTAGAATTTTTGTTTTAGTATTTAGAACTTAAATTCCATCAACAGATATTCACAAGCATAAAGAACATTATCACGTCGAATTTGAGATTTATTATTATAAAATAAAATTTCAAATTCCTCTGTTGCTAAACGCCCAACATAAATAATATTCTTACTGATAGCAGGAATATAATAGTAACTGTTCAAAACTAAAACTAGGCCACCAGGAAAAGGAAGGTTATATGTGCCCTACAACTATTGTAGCAACCCGTGCTCCATTTCCAACTCTTGGGTCCATTTCCCTATTTGCAAGACTCCCACTATTCCACTATCCCTACATAGAAGTACAGATATGAGTACTACAACAGTATCCAATACCCAAGTAGACTCATAGGGAGCTGTAGAGAAACTTTGCATCATGAACATACCTGAAGTAGATGCCTCACTTGTCCTCTTCTTCACTTATTCAGAAATCGAAGCTTTGTCATCACGTTTCCAGTGTCCAGTCCTTCCGTACACGTTTCCAGTGTTCCTTTGGGCTACTCCTTTTCAATAACCACATTTTATACCTTCTTGTTGATGGATTTTAAACCTTTACCTTTGACGTAAGTTCTACTTTCCAAGGTACCTGTTCCTCTAGCCCTCACACCTTCTTCAAAACATGTAAGTTTCTTGATAAACTTAGATATCTTGTTGGTCTTCCTTGACATAAGATAATCTTGTTAGACATGATGTACGCCCTACAGGAAATTAGGGCTATATGTCATTATTAGCTACAATGTACAAACAGTTATGAATTATTAATAATAATCAAAGGAATCTTTGTTACTTATTAGTGCTTTCTACTTATTGAACCTTGCTAGTATCATATATGTTTGAATATGTATGTACGCATTGATGAAACAAAGTCTGTGACTAATTCAAAGCGTAAATTGCCAAGACATAGTGGGAGCTATGTGGAGTGAGAACTGCACATACGTGTTGCTATGAATAGTCTAAATTTCCGTAGTCATATCAATTAGACTAGACATTAATGGAGTGTATAGAGTAGCAAGTGTAGGCTTACTCCTTTGATTAGTTCCAAGCAGTCGATCTCACGAGCTGAAAATGGTACCTTGAGTTAACACATGAATGTATTCAGGTAGTACATTAGAGACCTCTAAAAGATAGACACTCAAAAATAACTATATCCATGTGTTGGTGTCATGTCCTATTGCACTAGCAGTAGGAGTATCCTCAAACTTGAGATACCGGTTACCTTATGTAGGAGTTGCTATACTTTGGGTCATACTTATTCATACCCTGGGGATCAAGATGGTATGGGTGATTACAAGTATAGCGATGATCACATGTTGGTAAGATATGCAATAAAGATGTGATCCATCGCTCCTAATGTAGTAATATATTAGAGATGTACCTTAGGGCCCCTTATTAACGTGACACACTAATAAACCTCTAATCAGAGTATACGATTGATGGAATGGGTTTATAATCGATCAAAATACAAAACTGTTGAGTGGTGTGCTTCGTGAACAAGTCTAATTCCAGGTTAGTTACAGCTATTACATCAGCTAACACTTAATCCGAGCTCAATAAACTGGATGGTACATAAACTGATGGAAAGTATGTATTCTACTGGTTACTACTACAGAACCGGATCAAGTCATAGGCACGTGACGTTCCAAGTATTGGGGGATCATAAGCCCTTGATAGAAAGCCCATATAATTATCTATAGCTATCAAGTTCCATAACAGTCTAGAACAGTGAGCCTAAAGGTTCCCAGATGAGAAGCCAAGTTTAGGTTAACCTCTAGCGGCTCTATACTTTGGGATCCTATGAGGTCACACATTATGGATCTTTATCGGACCATGTAAAGAACCTATAGACCAGGTCTGTACCGAAAATGCAAGTTAAGAAATCAGAGCGAAGAATTTATTAATTTATTTAATCAAATAAATAATTAATAGAAATAATGAAAAGATAGGAAAAAGGTTGCATAAAGCGAGCAAGGGAATTTTCCCGTTGCGAGTGAGCCTCAAAACAAACATGGGTTTTTCAAAGTGGGGCCTGTGTCGCTACCCAGCGAGCCAACGAGCTAGCTTGCAGCTAGAGCGCAGGGATAGCCCATGCACGTTAGTAGGTTACCGGCCATGAGCACTACTGCAAGGCAGTGCTTGTCTGGCCTGCGTGTAAGCCAGCTTGTGAGCAGCATGGGCTGCGTGTAAGCTCGTAAGCCTCAGCTTACGGCATAAGGCAAGCCCTGGGTCAACCGTGGGTCAACCTGCGGGTATCTATACCTGCATGGTTGACCCACTATACATGGGATGGGATTAATCTGCGGGTATCTTTAGATGCTAGGTTTCTGTTATATATTTTATAAACCTAAAAGCATCTATGGAACATTTTAACCTAGATTATGTCAATCATGGCATGCTTAGGATATCCTTAAGTTAATTTTAAGTTTTTGAATTTGCACCTTGCAACCTATGCATGTTCAATTACTGTCTTGATTAATAAACAGTGGTATCAGAGCTTGCCTTATGCTATGCATGATTGATTGTAATATGTTAAAATGTGATTTTGTATGAATTGATTAAAGTATGCTATGCATGACTTAGGTTTAAATTCCTGTTATAGAAAAAGATGTGATAACTAGATTAAGGTTTTGCTCAAAATTAGACTAGGTGATTATCATATAAAGTTAACAATGTTTTACCTCACGGGTAAATGCTTTAATTAAGTGTCATCTCGTACTTCACATAATTAAAGAACAAAATCTTTAAATCATAATTATTTGTTGTATAACGAATCAAAGTGCCCGTGGTAATTTTGGCAAGGAATGGACAAGGCTACTCATTCACTTTAAGGGGGCCTCTCTTACTTGTAAATTATTATCGGTATTAGATTCAAGTATACCCAAGGGATGATTATAACTTAGTCAATTTCTAGTAGGGGAATTTATTTCACATATGGTTTTACAAACATGGTTTTAAGTTGTTAAAGTAAAACATGGAGACATAGGTGCAAAAACTTAAACATGGACCTTGTTTATTTTGCGTGCTATGTGGAGTCCTGGCATAATGGAATGGTTGTGATATACCAGTCAAAGCATGTCCCTTAGCGTTAATAATTCCTGATACCCCAAAATTAATATTTCATAATCATATTCATAGTATAAGACCTAGACTAGGGCGAGACCAATGGCACCAATGAAATCCCTACAACTATATTAAGGAGGAAAAATGTCTTCCCATCATAAGTCGTGATACGAGCCTTATTAACGAATGTACGCACATGTACAACATGATGGTTAACCAAGATAGTAATTGAACATGCACAGGTTGCAAGAAAGAAATCAAAAACTTAAAATTAACTTGTGGATCTCCTAAGCATGCTATGATTGTTATACTTTAGGTTAAAATGTTCCGTGGATGCTTTTAGGTTTATAAAACATATAAAGAGACCTAGCATCTAAAGATTAAAGAATTACCCGTTAATGCGTGCTTTATCTCTCTTTTGGTAGCAACATTCCCTTTCGAGCAATTCTGATAGTACAATCTTCCAAACTAGAAGAGCCTCTATAACTTGATCTGCATGGATCTTCATCGACCAGTACTCTGAAGAGGTAGAACCCGTCGATTAATAGCAGTTGCTAGACTACTTATAAATCAACCCAAAACTCTGAAATAGAAAGATCACTTAAAACTTTGAGCCTTCTAAAAGAACTCTTCAATTTATTTGGAGAAACTTGTAGAGGATCTCACAGAAAAAAAGAAGAGAGGAGTAGAAATCAGAGAGAAAACAAGCTTAAAGCTTTTTGGTGTGTGTAAATAATGAGAGGCTAGAAGCCTATTTATAGGGAAAAGGGGGAGTGTTAAACTCCCCATCTAACTCTGCATGGGATAGGATAAATCCTATCCCATGGAGGTGGGTCAACCGCATGGGTAGGGTTACCCATGGGCTGATCCGCGGACTTCTCTCATTAGCCGCAAGCACTACCACGGGCAGCGCTTACACACTTGGAGCCTACTAAAGTGTAGGCTTTCCCCGCGCGCCAGTGGTTTGCCAGGTTTTCAACTCGCTAGGTAGCCGTGCAGGCCTCACCTTGAACAACTCATGTTCTTTTGGAGGACCACTTGCAATAGGAAACATTCCTTGCTCACTTTGACTATATTTTCCCTATCTTTTAATTGTTTCTTTGAATTATTAATTCGGTTAAACCAAAGAATTATTCCTCTCATTGATTTCACAACTTGTATTTTCGGTATAGACCCAATCCATAAGTTCCTTACATGGTCCGATAAAGACCCAAAGTGTGTTACCTCATAGCATCCCAAAGTATAGAGCCGCTAAAGGTTAACCTAAACTTAGCTTCCCATTCGAGAACCTTTAGGCTTAGTATTCTAGACCGTTATGGAACCGATAGTTGTAAACAATCAAATGGGCTTTCTAGCAAAGGTGTATGATCCCTTGATACTTGGAACGTCACGTGCCTAAGACTTGGTCCAGTTCTCCAGTACTAACCAGTACAATACACTCATTCCATTAGGTTAAGTACCATCTAGTTTATTGAGCTCAGATTAAGTGTTAGCTCATGTAATAGCCATAGCTATCCTTAGACTTGTTCACGGAGAACACCACTTAGCGATTTTTTATCTTGATTGACTAGAAACCCATTCCATCAATCGTATACTCTGATAAGAGGTTTATGAGTATGTCACTTCAATAAGGGGCCCTAAGGTACATCTCCATTATATTACTATAGCAAGAGTGACAGATCCCATCTTGACTACACAACTTACCACCATGTGATCATTGCTATACCCGTAATCACTAGTGTCATCCTGATCACAAGGGTATGAATAAGTATGATCCAAAGTATAACAACTCCTATATAAGGTAATCAGTATCTCAGGTTTAAGGATACTCGTACTGCTATTGCAATAAGACATGACACGAACACATGCATATAGTTATTTCCAAGTGTTTTTCTTATGGCGGTCTTCAATGTATTACCCGAATACATTCATGTGTTAACTCATGGTACCATCTTCAGCTCATGAGATTAGCCACTTGGAACTAATTGAAGGAGTAAGCCTACACATGCTATTCTATCCGCTCCATTGATGTCCAGTCTCAATGGAACTACGAATGGGGATATTTAGACTATTCATAGTAACATGTATGTGTAGTTCTCACTCCACATAGCTCCCACTATATCCTTGCACTTTTACGCTATGAATTATTCATGGACTTTGTTTCATCAATGCGGATATACATATCGAAATATATATGATACTAGCGAGATACAATTAAAAAGAAGTACTGATAAATAACAAAATACCTTTGATTAGTATTAATAATTCAAAACTGCTTGTACATTATAGCTAATAAAGACATATCACCCCATATTGCCTGTAGGGCATACATCATGTCTAACAATCTCCTACTTGCACTAGAGCTAATTGGCCATGTGCTTTATACCATACTCATTAACATACTGGTCATGCTTAACCCGAGTCAATGGTTTTGTTAATTAATCCGCTAGATTCTGATTCGTTGGAACATATTCTAAACTTATATCTTTTCTAGCTACTATCTCTTGAATGAGATGGTATTTACTAAGTACATATCTATTTTTTTGGCGAGACCATGGTTCCTTTGCTTGAGCAACAGCCCCATTATTAACGTAATAGACCGCTATCGGATTTACAATGTTCGACTCCACATCGATATCACGAATAAATCTCTTAAGCAAAATAGCATCATTAGCCTCTTCTGAAATAGCTATGTACTCAGATTTTGTGGTTGAATCGGCAGTCGTATCTTGTTTGAAACTCTTCCAAACAACAGCCCTCCATTACACATAAACACATAACCTAACTGGGACTTATAATCATCCTTGTCAGACTGAAAACTCACATCGGTGTATCCCTTTAAAGTGATATCACCTTCTCCATATACTAAAAACTTATCCTTAGTCCTGCGTAAGTACTTGAGGATAGTTTTAACGGTCATCCAGTGTTTCTCACCTGGGTAGATTGAAATCAGCTTGTGACGCACAATGCATTTGTGATGTCAGGTCAAGTGCATACCATAGCATACATGCTGGACCCTATCGCTAAGGCATAGGGTATTCCATTCATGCGCAGTCTCTCTTCTTGTGTTCTCGGACACTCAGATTTAGAAAGGTTAATCCCATGAGACATATGGAGATAACCCTTTCTCGACTGCTCAAGGTTAAATCTAGCCAAAACCTTATTTATGTATGTACTTTATGAAAGACCTAGCAACCTTTTGGATCTATCTCGGTAAATTTTAATACCAAGTATAAAAGATACTTCTCCAAGGTCTTTCATGGAGAACTTCTTTGACAACCACGTCTTAACTATCTGAAGAAAAGGAATATCATTTCCTATTAATAATATATCATTGAAATATTATACAAGGAAACAATTGCACACCCACTAGCCTTTTTATATACATAGGGCCCATTAGCGTTCGATACAAAACCTATTTCTTGGATTATCTCATTGAACCTAATATTCCAACTCCTCGATGCTTGCTTTAGTCCATAAATAGACTTCTGCAACTTGCAAACCTTAGAGCCATCCTTAGATGTGAAACCTTCAAGTTGTGTCATAAACACATCACTGTCTAGAGTCCCATTAAGGAATGCTATCTTCACATCCATTTGCCAAATCTCATGATCATTATGAGCGACGATGGTAAAGTTATCTTGATAGACTTTAGCATGGCCACCGGTGAAAAGTTTTCATCATAGTTAATGCCTTCTTTTTTACTATACCCTTTTGCAACCAATCTTGCTTTATAGGTAACTATGTTACAGTCCATGTCATTTTTCTTCTTGAAAACCCACTTGTATCCTATGGGCTTAATCCCACTTGGAGCATCAACCACTTCCATTGCCTCCTTGTAAGTCTTGGGCTCATCATCTTCCATAAGGAAGAGATGTTTATCATTAGTGATGACAAACCTATATCGCTCATGAGCGATTGGAGCCTGACCTAACCTACGCAATTTCGATGTTTTAATAGGCTATTCCATGCTTACACTATCTTGTTTACTAGGTGTAGGTATAATCAGTTGATTGTCTATTTGATCTACTTGAGTAACTAACTCAAGAATGCTCCCACTAGCTTTCACAAGTATATGCTCATTCTCGAGGAATTGAGCATTTATGGAAACAAGGACTTTCTATTCTTTGGGATCATAGAAGGTATACCCTATAATCTCCTTAGGGTAACCTATAAACAGACATCTATCAGACTTAGCTCCCAGCTTATCTGAACTCGTCCTTTTAACATATACAGGACATCCCTAAACACTTAGGTGAAAAATAGCAATTTTCTTACAATACCATAACTCATATAGAGTTTGATCAACTAATTTAGAGGGCACTCTATTTAGTATATAAACTATGCTCTCAAGTGCATAACCCCAAAAGGATATGCTGAGTTCTACTTGGCTCCTCATGGACCAAACCATATCGAGTACGGTTCGAATCCTCCTTTCTAACACTCCATTGTGTTGGGGTGTATAAGGAGGTGTCCGTTAGGATAAAATACTATTATCCCTTACATAATACTGAAGCTCCTTGCTTAAGTATTCACCACCTCAATCAGATCGAAGGGTCTTGATACTTTTCCCAATCTAATTCTCTTCTTCAATTTTGAATTCTTTAAAAGCATCAAAACTTTCAAACTTGTGCCTCAGGTACAAATAACCATATCGCGAGTAATCATCAATAAAGGTTGTGAAGTAGACGAAACCCTCATGGGTTTTAACACTCATTCGACCACATATATAGGAATGTATTATTTCCAAAGTATTAGTGGCATGCTAACCCTTTTCTTTTGAAAGGTTTCTTAGTCATCTTCTCTTTTAAACAAGGTTCACACACACCATAGTAAGCCCATTCCATTGGGCCTAAGTCTCTACATTTGTGTAACTTAGTAGCGAGTCTCATTTATGTGGCCTAGATGACAATGCCATAAGTAAAAGGATTTCTCATTATCTAATTTTGATTTATTAACAACGTTCATATTTAGAATTTTAGTTTTAGTATCTAGAACATATATGACATTCAAAGATATTCCATAAGCATAAAGAATATTGTCACACTGAATTTGACATTTATTATGAGAAAATAAAATTTCAAATCCTTCCATTGCAAGAAGTGCAATAGAAATAATATTCTTAGTGATAGCTGGAATATAATAGCAATTGTTCAAAACTAGAACTATTCCACTAGGCAAACGAAGGCTATATGTCCCTACAGTTGTTGCAGCAACCCATCTCCATTTCAAACTTTTAGATCCATTTCCCTCTTTGTAAGTCTTCTAAAGTTCCGCAATCACTGTACAGAAGCACATATATGAGTACCACAACTAGTATCTAATACCCAAGTAGACTCATAGGGAACTGTAGAGAAACTCTCTATCATGAACATACCTGAAGTAGATGCCTGACTTGGCTTCTTCTTCACTTGTTCAGAAATTTGAGCTTTGCAATCACATTTCCAGTGTTCGGGCCTTCCGCATAGGAAACATAATCCTTTGGGTTTCCCCTTTTCAACAACTACATTTCTGACTTTCCTGTCGATAGGTTTTAACCTTTACCTTTAATGCAAGGTTTACTTACAAAGGTACTTATTCCTCTTACAACCAGACCTTGCTCAAAACTTCTAAGTTTCTTAATAAACTCAGATGTCTTGTTAGACCTCTTTTACATAAGATAATCTTTCACAAAGGTGAATATTTATCAAAAAGGGTTCCTATCATTAATTGTAGGTCATATTTGGAATCTGTCTCGATTCATATTTGAGCCAATCTTATCGAATATTGTAAGTATTCGATGCATCGCTCAGTGGCTAGGATCCCATCATATCCAGAGAGTTATAAAGGAACTTCAAAATTTCATTCAACTCAGGAATGATAGGAATATTACCAGGAATGCTATACATGACTTAGGTTTCAATTCATGTTATATAATGAAACCCAGGATATAAGTTTAGGATGTTACCAGTTGACATGTGCTTGTCTTTCTCTTTTGGATGTGGCATTCCCTTAGAGCGATTCAGAAAAACTTCATTAGCACGAGCCTTAAACTAGTATAACCTCTATGATTGATCCACACGGATCTTCACCGACCAAAACCTCGTAGAGGTAGAACCCGTTAGCAGAAAGTAACTACTATATCGCTCGAAAACAAACTTGAAAACAAAAATTGAGATGGCTCTCTTCAAATAGAAAGAGCCCTCTATAGAAATTCTTCGATGTTTGGACAAACTCGTGAAGGATCTCGTACAATGAACAAAAAAAGAGATGTCTAACTCAGAGAGAAAAGCTGAGCAGAAATATTTTGTATTATGTGAAATAAAGAGAATTGAAAGCCTGTATATATGGAAAAGGGGGAGTGTTAGAATCCCCCTAAAACTCAATGTAGGATGGGAATATTCACATCCCACAAGCGAGTTAGCCGTGCTGGTCACTTGGACCTGCGGGCTAACCCGTGGCTCCTTACCACAAGGCAAGCCCTAGCGAGCTTGCATGCTACACTCAAGCACTGCCTTGGGCAGTGCGTGCAAGCTTTCCCTGCATGCTAGAGACCAACGAGCTTTTCAACTCTCATGGCAACTACGCAGGCCTCACTTCAAACATCCAATGTTCGTTTAGGGCCCACTCGTAACTGGAAAATTCCCTTGCTCGGCTCTGTGCATTTTCCCCTATTTTTCTCTTTATTTCCTTTAATTATTAATTTGGTCTAACCAATTAATAATTCTTCTAATGAAGTCAACAAACAAATATTTTTGGCATAGACCCAATCTATAGGTTCTTTACTTAGTTCGGCAAAGACACAAAGTGTGCAACCTCAGAGGATCCCAAAGTATTGAGCCACTAGAGGTTAAGCTAAACTTGGCTTCTCATCTGGGAACCTTTAAGCTTAGTGTTCTAGACCGATATGGAGCCCAATAGCTCAAGATGATCGAATGGGCTTTCAAGCAAAGGCGTATTGATAAGTGTATAGTTACACTTATTATCATGATAATTTCACACATTAAACACTATAGTTTGAATCATTTTTATACTTCATATAAAAGATTTCACATGGTATGTAGTTATTTTTTATGCAAATGTAGATACTAGGTTAATCTTGGGAGAAAAGTGATCAAAAGTGGAATTCTATGAAAATAGAGTGAAAAAGGTGCAAACAGATGCGTGGAACTTAAAGATTTGGCTTAGGATCGAAGCTGTCAAAGATCGGTGAAGTTACAAGGAGATTTC
>CATIWQ010043518.1:0-10561 GCA_949673415.1 Euphorbia schlechtendalii
TATATATATATATATATATATATATATATATATATATATATATATATATATATATATATGTATATGTATACACACACATACATACATAAATGAGAGATTTAAAGGAACTAATGTTTAATATTTGATTACTGAATTATAATAAGATCTTATCAAGAATTATTAATAGGATTTCAAAACCATTTATTTCATCAAATAAAGGTTAAACCGGATTTTTTAAGAAGACAGGTGCAGTCCTAAGTCCCAAACATGATACTCCAAGCTCATGTGCACGAACGCCTCTATTACTGAAATGATTATCCGATTGCGATCCAAAATCAAGAAAGCACCAAGAACTCCATTCTCTGATTGGAAATAGGAGTGGCTGCCAACGTTTTGTAAGTAGTATTTTTTTAGTAGGCGTTATTGATTAGAGTTATTTTGTTGGGTAAAGTTCAAAAACATCCCATGTATTTTCGTTCATTTTCAAAATTTGATTACTGAATTATAATAAGATCTTCTCAAGAATTATTAATAGGATTTCAAAACCATTTATTTCATCAAATAAAGGTTAAACCGGATTTTTTAAAAAGACAGGTGCAATCCTAAGTCCCAAACATGATACTCCATGCTCATGTGCACGAACGCCTCTATTACCGAAACGATCATCCGATTGCGATCCAAAATCAAGAAAGCACCAAGAACTCCATTCTCTCATTGGAAATAGGAGTGGCTGCCAACGTTTTGTAAGTAGTATTTTTTTAGTAGGCGTTATTGATTAGAGTTATTTTGTTGGGTAAAGTTCAAAAACATCCCATGTGTTTTCGTTCATTTTCAAAATTATGTTTTGTGAAATTTTTTTTTCAAAAACATGCCGTGTAGTTTGTAATTATTAGCAAAAAGAGGATAAAAATGCTTTTTTTCTTTTAAAAAATAGTATTAGAGGAAGTATTTCAACAAATTTAACATTTTTATAATTTAGCCATATTATTTAAGAATAATACATTAAAATATGAGCAATTTTAGAAAATTATTCATTTTATTATGATTTTTTAAAGTTTCCATCACAAATTAAATCCAAAAGAATATTTATGCTTCTCAAAAAATTTTAAATTTTATTATTAAGGTATGTTGTATTTTTATTAAATAAACTTCAAAAATTCATTTCAAAGTTGATAAGATTATCCCTTTTTATTACATAATTAAAAATTGAAAATCTTTATTTTGTTAAAGGTTATAAGCACATGACATGATTTTGAAAAAAAAATTTCCATTGGACATGTTTTTAAAAATGAGTGAAACAGGGCATTTTTTAAGGTTACCCAATTTTGTTTTATTTAGTTATTTATGGAAGAAAATCGGTCACTTATTATATGTCCCTTTCTATGTACCCCTATCAAATTTTGACATGTGGTAAATATAATCCTAATCAACCAGAAATTTTACGTGGAGTCAGGTATTCTAGAATACCCTGCTCCATTACAAGATATGTGTTTCACTAACTGAAAATTGAGACACATTTAATGTATTGGAGCATAGTATTCTAGAATACTCGGGTCCATCTAAAAAATCTTCTAATCAACAAAACCATTTAACTTTAACCATTTAATGATAACATATTTTTGTTCACCTCATCATCCTCACTTTGCTTAGTTAAGAATTACTTTGCTTTATTAAGAAACAATTTTCATTTATGATTTTATTATCAACATCGCCCAGTACACGGAAATTAAGAATATCCAGCCCAGTTTCATATAAGGCTCCTGAGTTGGTCTAATTACATATGGTTTTAGTGGGTATAAAAGTTTGGCCCTCAAGAAGGATAAAGTTGTAATTTTGTGGGTGATAGCAAAATGAGTGAGGAAACTAAATTCTATTAACAAAGTACAGGGAAAAAGGTAACGGGCAGGAAGCACAGAAAAAGAAAGCCATGGTTTTTGTGAAAATATTCCAATAAAAAAAAGCCATGGTTTTTGTGAAAATATTCCAATAAAAAAAACCCATTCAAACGGATACATCAGATTGACAAACTGCTTTCCCTTCAATTCTATGGATAGATCTGGTTCTCATGTTGCTGAGACAATTTAGAGGAAATGATTCGGTATTCAAAATCAATTGAATTGTTAGATTTTGGAATGGAGATGAATTAATCAATGAAAAACTTGAATTAAAACCCAGCATCAACATTAACGAAATGATAAATGGAAATTAACATAGAGAATCATGAGTTTCATGGATGAGAGGTGTGGAGATGTTCAATGTTTAAGTTAAGTAGTGTTAGTTGACTAGGATTCAATTTGCTAAATGTCAAAATTTGAATAGGGTACATGGAAGGGGACATTTAATTAGAGATAGCAGATTTTCTTCCGATGTTATATGTAGGAAATTTTGATGTTTTGTACATGTTTTGAGGTTATTGGGTAAACACAAAATCTCCTCCCTACACACGTGTGTCCAAAACGACACCATATATGAAACAGTGCTTTTCATGCTCAACTTGGTGAAACTAGTCACCTGGTTCACGTAAACTTTCGGCAAGCAGTGGCATGTGAAAACCACCACTCTCCAGCCCCCTCCACTTCCTCTAGCTCCATCAAGGATTCTGATGTTGGCAGCCCCCGCTCGGCGACAGCAGCCCCCTCAGGCTGCTCTTCAAGTGACGTGGCAGATTTCCTTGCCCGTTGGAACGGTTCTACCCCAGACGGTGTAATTGCAGCAGTGATCCCGGACTCTCATGCATCCCGTAAATCCATTGGCAGCAGCATAGTGCGTGTTTCGGAAACATAACAGTCCACCTCTTGTCCCAACATCCATAACATGAACAGGGCTTTTCTCCTATCCCGTAATACTCCGGCAAATGAATATGGGCTGACTTTTGAAATTGGCAATAAACTTGGTTTATTTAAGGAGAAACATAGAGAGGAAATCTTGGTAACCATGGCTCAAATAGGGACATCCTAAGGGCTGTTCTACTCGAGGTATTTTACACTTTTTATGTCGTTATATCTTTTTTGTTGGAATTGTCAAGGTGGTTTATGAAATAAAGCAAAGCAAGTGCTAGTGAGCAAATGTATTCATAAATTCAATGCAAGTGTTTTTGTCTTAGTTGAGACCAAGGCAAACTTAATCTCAGATTATGTGGTTAGATCATTTTGGGGTCACAATAGCCTCGACTTTTTCTTTGTTCCATCACAAGGCTCTTCGGGTGGAATATTATTTTCTTGGAATTCGGCCACGATTCACGGAAGTGTAATTCATTCATCAGATGGATGGATCGTGTTTAAGTACACTTTAACTCAAGTGGACTAACATATTATTGCTCTTTATAGCTCGACAGATGGTGACCTTCGAAACGTCATGTGGCAAGAGCTTCTTCCTTTCACTCGGGAATTTCAGAATTTGTTGATTTGTGGAGATTTTAATGAAGTTCTCGTTGCTTTGGAGAGGTCTATCAATAGAGTGACGCCAAACATGATCGCATTCCTAGATTTTGTTTGCGAAGGGGAATTGCTTGATTTACCTTTGCATGGCCGCAACTACACATGGCATAATTCTGTCTCTTATTCGCTTATTGATCGAGTTCTATCGTCATTAAATTTTTCTGATTTGTGGCCGAATATGTCATTAACCACTATCGACTCAACTTTATCGGACCACTCACCATTAATCTTCACATCTCGGGTAAGCCCCTCCTCCGGTCCAAGTCCGTTTCGCTCACTCAACTTAATTATGGTGGGATGATCAAAATTTTCTACCGTTTATCAAACAAAAATGGGCTGAAATTCGATCTATTCACGGGGGCATGGATTTAGCATTCAAACTAAATCGTCTCGCAAAAGCAATGAAATAGTGGCACACAGAACATTTTGGTAGCTTTGAATGGAAAATTAAGGAGCTGGACTCGTTAGTTCTCAACTACACCTCTAGTGATGCAACCCACCCCCTTTCTGCCACCTTGTCAATGGAATTGGGCCGCCACAAAACTAAATTTCAGCAGTTCCCAAATAACTTCGAACAACACATTATTTTTTCATCGTACAGCTATAGCCCATTTTTTGAACAATCAAATCCTTGAATTGGAAATTGACAGGATTTTAACCACTTGCGATGAGGACATTACCAATGCGGCGAGGAATTTTTATTCGACCCTTTTCTCCGCTGCCCCAGCTATTCCATTTTCACTTTGACGTCTGAATTTTAAGAGGGTTACCGCATATCAAAATTTGTCATCAATTGCACCTTTTTCATAAGAGGAAGTTTTGAATTATATCTTGGAATGTGGAGAAAATAAATCACCTGGCCCCGATGGTTTCAATTTTTACTTTTACAGACATTTTTGGGAGGACATCAAACCCGACTTCATACCTCTCATGCACGAGTTCCACTCCATTGGCAAACTACCATCCAACATCAAGGTATCTTACATGGTCTTGATTCCGAAAACTCCTGGAGCTTCTACATTACTCGAGTTTAGGCCAATTGCACTAATCAATGGTATATACAAAATCGTCGCAAAGCTATTAGCCTCTCGACTTCAACCGATTCTACCTCATGTGGTGTTTGATAATCAATTTGCCATCATCAAATGTCGCAATATTCATGATTGTTCTTTCTTGGCTTTAGAAATTGTCAACCGTGTTCACTCTACCCACCGTTCTTGCTTATTACTTAAGCTTGATCTCCATAAGGCGTTCAATTGCATCTCTTGGAAATTCATCGATGCGATTCTCTCGAAAATGGGTTTTAACAACAAATGGATCTTCTGGCTGTCCAATTGTAGAAAAAATTTAACCACCTCAATTCTCATTAATGGTGCTCCGAGTGCTCTAATTCGTTTTCACATAGGGGTAAAGCAAGGAGATCCGCTCTCACCTTTTATTTTCATCTTGGCAGCTGAGGGTCTGAAATAACTGATTGACTCAAGTATCAATGAGGGTTTACTACCAGGTTTCAAGTTGGATCCGTCTTAGAAGGATATCTCTTTGCTCCTATTCGCAGATGATACTCTTTGCTTCCTTCCGTCGGATTTGAACTGAATTGGACCATTTATGCGTATTTTGAAATGCTTTGAGCTGATTTTGGGTCTCAAAACTAACTACCAAAAGAGCTCTCTCCTCGGAATTAATTGTTCATAGCCGCTTCTCCAATCGTGCGTGGCTGCCTTAGGATGTCGGGTTGATAAGTTTCCAATTACTTATCTCGGAGCACCACTTTGCATCAATCGTTTGCCACTATCATCTTGGGACCCTCTAATTGCAAAGTTCAAGAATCGATTTTCAAATTGGAAGGGGCGATGTCTCTCGTACTCTAGCTAATTGGTCCTAATTAAATCGTTACTAGCTTCCCTACTCATTTATTTAATGTCGCTGTTTCAATTGCCTCCCTCGGTTACTGTTACTTTAACAAGGTTAATAAGGAACTTCTTATGGCATGGCAATTCAACGGTCAATGGTATTCTGGCATTGAATTTAGGGGGTTTATTTATTCAGGATTTCGAGCTAATCAACTGTAGCCTTCTTTACAAATGGCTTTGGAAATTGAGAGAGCCTAACCACGGTTCCTTATGGCACTCAAGTTATATAGATTTACACGACTTTACATCTTGGAATTGCTTATCGGAGATCGCTTCCACTAGATTATCGCCAAATTAGAGATCCATTATGTTGTGTTGCATTCGTAAGGAGATTGGAAACACCTAATATCTAACAGCCGGGTAGTCATTGGTAATGGATTGATCATGTCATTTTCGCATGATAATTGGACCGTGAACTAATCGCTAGCATCTTTGTTCCTAGACCTATTTTTATTGTGTAATATGAAGGATTGCAACGTAGAGAGGGGCTGCCACTTCGTATGTGTCACTGACAATTATTCCAGGCCCTTTTGGAAGCACTCTTTACGCATCTCACTTAGGGATCGCTGCAGACTACTTCATTGTTGGATTAACAACTCAACCCCGAGACTTCTCCACCTGCAATCAGCCACCTACGTTGTAAATTCTGACTATCTCCAACCCTTGCGGGACAGCCACCATCAGCTAACATTCAACAACGATTTGGATAGATCTATTTGGGACTTTGAAGGTAATCTTAACTACACTTTGTCCTCGTTTTGTGCTTCATTTTATGATTCCCCTAGGTGACCCTAGCGACAGATTTTAGCACTGTTTGGACAGCTTGTTTATTACCGAAAATTAAATTTTTTGGTTGGCTATTGTTTCATGGACGGTTGCCAACTCGCTCTTTTCTAATCTCCCAAGGTTGTTATCCTATAACGGATACGTCTTACCCTTTTTGTTCCGAAACCAAAGACCTTAACCATATTCTATTACATTGCCATCAAAGTTCTCAGGTTTGGGTTCATTTTCTCTCATGGCTGAATGTTCGCAAGTTTTCGACTCTAATAACTCATAGGATTTTTTTTATTTAATAATGAAGCCAAAAATCTTGTCTCCCACTTTCCTACAGATAAGATATAAGTTCAAAATACGAATAGGTGTTGTCAATACCACTTATCTAAATAGAAAAATGGTGACCACTGCAAGTATATAGTTACGATGTAATTTTAAAAGATATCGATCTCGCAGGGAAGGACTAGCTCTAAAGATCAACAAGAAAAATAGAATAAAGAAAATAAAATATTTTTGGATTTTAGTTGGAAGGATTAGAATGAAGAATGGATAGATATATGTATGGAAGACTAGAGATTCTAAATATATAAGTTTTTCCTACGAAATAAGTATAGCAAAGAAAACATTCAAGTTCAACAAAATTATTACATTCACTAGACTAATTTAACATAATCGGTTTTAGACACTCAGATGTTCAATGATTCACCCCAGAGCACCACATGAAATGACTTTTCTAAATCTAGTGCAAACGAATTAAGATGATTATATAAACCTGGACAACAATATTACTATGCTTAGTACGGGTCGCTCTCACATAGCAACATTTAGCAAGTTACCATTCTAAAAATGTTGGCTCACTAAACAGTTTTAAAATCATAGATCCAGTGATTATACACAATCTCGTTAACCCTGAAAGTACTCTTAAAGTTAACTCTAAGGCATATAGCTTGATTAATATAAAATACTCAACATGAAATATGCATTATGATACATAGACATATCATAAACTTTGAAATATAAATTATAAGTAGAAAGCAAAACAAAGTTGGAAGGTATGCAAGTGAAAGCTAAAGTTGATCAAACCGTATCCACTCTTTAATGGGAGTCATCAATTCCCGCAATTCCTACGTCTGCTTTGAATTCGGTCTTGGCTCGTACAGAACCTCCGCTAGGATGCTATTCTTTGTGAATATCGTACAAACTAATGTTGAAGAATGAAAACTTTTATTGATAAGTGATTTTTAAGTACACTTATACAACATTCGCTCGAATATGTAGAGAAATCTAGTGATCGAAACAAGGATTCAAATCACATAAATATTTTCTCACTAACACTTATGAACGTAGCGAAAACTAAAAAATTTCACTCTCTGTCTATGCACACACTATATCTCTCACTTTTCTAATTCTAATGCCACATCATGCATGAAATTTGTAAGGTTTGGAGCCCTATTTATAGAGTTCGAAGGGTTGCGTCTATCCAAACGAAGAGTTGTGTCCATTGGCGAAAGATTGCATCACTTCATTGTGATTGGTTGAGAAGCTTTAATATTATCCACAATGGATAGGCATCTATTCATGATTGGTTGACTTCTGATAAGTGTCTTTTCGTTGGTAGTTGATGGCGGTTGATCATTCTTATCTGGCATTTGGTAGTTAAGAAGATTTGACCAAAAAACCATCCAATTCGTGACCGTGATATACAAGTCATGATCGTGAATCTTTGTTTCACAATTTTCTATTTCTAAAAAGTATCAAGTCGTGACTGCGAATTGTTGTCACGACCGTGAACTGTTTTTTCTTCAGAATTCTTCTTGTAACTTCACCGATCTTCGACAGCTTCAATGCTAAGCCAAAGTTTTAAGTTCCACGCATCTTTTCGCACCTTTTTCACTCTTTTTACATAGAATTCCACTTTAGATCATTTTCCTCCCAAGATTTACCTAGTATCTGCATTTGCACCAAAAAGAACTACATACCACGTGAAATTTTTTATATGAAGTATAAAAATGACTTAAACTATAGTGTTTAGTGTGTAAAATTATATTGATAATAAGTGTAATTATACACTTATCATACCCCCACACTTAACTTTTGTCTTATCCTCAACGTAAATTCAACATAAGTGTATAAATTGGTAATCAAGTTCGTACCTCATTTGGTGAAAGACTATTGTAGTGAGTACCACATTCCCACGTTGCATAAGATTCAAGTAGAAATCTGAAATTTCCCACAAATTAGTAATGTGTAATTTAGATAGCTTAGTTGCGTACCTTTGTTCTTAATGGAGAGTCAACCAAATCTCATCTTCATATAAGCGTTATATGCATACTCAAATATTTCCTTCTCTTAAGCATAATATAAAGTATAAAGGACATAGAAAGCACACTTTGATTTATTTTCTCTCAAGGCATTTTTAGGTAACCTAGGATGTTGAAACACTCTTAGTGGTTGTATTTTATGCTCCATACCACTCTCCCATTTTTTCAGTGGTTGCATTTTATGCTCCATACCACTCTCTCATTTTTTTTCTTTTAAGTATATGTTTTTGAAGTACTTTGTACTTTGCACCCATTTTTCGTGCTATGCTTTCTTTTCTTTCTTTTCACTCATTGAATGGTTGCAGTTTCTGCTCCATACCATTCCTCACCTTTTGAATAACTCATTGGTTATCCTCTCTTTCTTTTGATTTTTCTTTTAATACCCTCATCCTTTATTGATCAATTTCAAAGTATTATGGCTATAGTTTCCCAACACTTTAAACACACTCAATGCTTATAGGACTTATTTGAGATTTGCATATAAAACTCATAGTAAGAATACCATTAGATATTACTTTACTTAAACTTATTGGAAGTATTAAACTAAAACTATATAACTTATACTAATTCATGTTGCATTGAAATATATATCGAAACTTACTTGGAATGTTGCTCTCGAATGTTACTCACCACTCATCATTGCCAAATGCTAAATGTTATGCTAATAACGATCAATTTCAACATGCGCTCAAAATTTGCACTAACATCAAACTTGTAATACCTAACACTCATAAAAACCTTGGACAAATGTTAGTAAAGTATAAGAATAGATAGTGGATAAATAACATGAAAATCAACAAAAATTTTCAAATTCTTCGATTTTTTTATTTTATTTAATTTTTTTGGATTTTTGGCATTTACAATTGCACTGCACACTAAAGAACACAATGTCCTCATTGTGGAAGACTTTATTCAATTAAAAATCTAAAAACAAACAACTAGTCTAAAAATATGAAAAAGAAAAGAAAAGAAAAGAGTAAACCCGTTTTTATTGAGAAGGAGAATCCAAGGCCCATGTTGCGATATAGAAGGCCTGTCGCGTTCATCACTTCCTTCAAAACAAGAACAGAAGGTTTTGCTATATAACTTCACGAGCGTGAGATGTATGTCGCGGTCACAATCTTCTTTAATTCTTCAAATTCTTCAAATTTTAGACTTTGTACCTAGAAAAACATAGAAAAACAAACGTACTAAATATAATTGCCTATTCTTTGGTAATTTGATCTCTAGAACGCAGATACCTTCCTCGGCAACGGCGCCAAAATCTTGTTCGCAAGGTTTCGACTCTGATAACTCCTAGGATTTATTATTTAATAATGAAGCAAAAAACCTTGTCTCCCACTAGCCTACCGATAAGATATAAGTTCAAAATACGAACATGTGTTGTCAGTACCGCTTATCTAAATAGAAAAATGGTGACCACTGCAAGTATACAGTTACGATGTCATTTTAAAAAATATCGATCCCACAGGGAAGGACTAGCTCTAAAGATCAACAAGAGAAATGGAATAAAGAAAATAAAATATTTTTGGATTTTAGTTGGGAGGATTAGAATGAAGAATGAATATATATATGTATAATGGAAGACTAGAGATTCTAAATATATAGATTTTTCCTACGAAATAAGTATAGCAAAGAAAACATGCAAGTTCAACAAAGTAATTACGTTCACTAGACTAATTTAACATAATTGGTTCTAGACACTCATATGTTCAATGATTCACCGCAGAGCAATACATGAAATGACTTTTCTAAATCTAGTGCAAATGAATTAAGAATATTATATAAACCTGGACAACAATATTACTATGCTTAGTACGGGTCGCTCTCACATAGCCACATTTATCAAGTTACCATACCAAAAATGTTGGCTCACTAAACAGCATTAAAATCATAGATCCAGTGATTATACACAATCTTGTTAACCCAAAAACTACTCTTAAAGTTAACTCAAAGCCATATAACTTGATTAATATAAAAGACTCAACATGAAATACGCATTATGACACATAGACATATCATAAACTTCGAAATAGAAAATATAAGTAGAAAGCAAAGCAAAGTTGTAAGGTATGCAAGTGAAAGCTAAAGTTGATCAAACCGTATCCACTCTTTAATGGGAGTCATCAATTCC
>CATIWQ010043525.1:0-34582 GCA_949673415.1 Euphorbia schlechtendalii
GATCACGGTACCAGCCCAGGGTAGACCAGTGATCGCTACAACATCAGAGGGAGTAATGGTAACCTCCCCGATCGGAAAGTGGAAGGTGTGCGAAATGTCACACCACCTCTGAGCAAGCGCGACCGATATAACATACGGTAATAAGGTAGGCCATAAGGATCGGGCCAAAGGACCAAAGCCGGTGGCCTCGATAGCCTGAACTAGCTCGAGGTGAGAAGAAGCGTGACCATACCATGCTTGGATGGTAGAATACCCACCAGTAGGATGCAGCGTGGGGGACTGCAAAACAAATTAAACACATTTTGTAATTAAACGTGAAAAATGGCGAGACAAACACTAAAAATATTTTCTTTAAATAGTTTAAATCCAAAACATGTTTGGATCCCGAACTTTATCTTCTTACTTCTCACGTTTCTCAAAGAGGTCCTCGAATAATCCCGGGTTTAAAACAAATTTAGAACTCGAGTCCTATTATCATTTGGACAAATATTTTCTTCAGAGTTTTTTATCGGATCCGAAAAATTTTTGGACTCCGAATTTTTATTATTTTCCGTTAAAAAAAGAGCATGGAGAGGCACCATCGAAAAAATCCGGTGAGCCCGCCGATGCTACCACCAGACCGCGAGGGAGGCCTCGCAAGGGTTCCTAAGGGACCCTCGCCAATATGTTTGTGTCAGCCGGAAAAATTTCTAGCGGACCCAAATTACATATTTTATTTAGGATAAAATTCCACGGCATGATTAAAGGATCGATTCCAATCTAGTTCCTAAACAGAACAAATTTTCACTAAAAATGGAAAATAAAAATGTCATTGGAAATACCTCGTTCCAGGAAAGATGAGGTTGGGCTGGAAGATCAGGATCCAATGTCTCTATAGGGGAAGTAATGGTAAACCCCAGCATAGTATCACTCGTTGCCAAACCATATGCAGCGTCAATATCAATGGAAAATACGCCGGGATCTTCGGTAGGCTGAGGAACGATGTGAGGTGTAAGATGGCGTGCCCTGTTAGGAATCTTCGAGAGCATGATTTCTAGAGAGAGGGGAGGGTGAGAGTGTTTTAGAGAGATGAAGAATATGAAAAGTGAAAAAAATAAAGAAATTGGAGCCCTATTTATAAAGAAAATAAATGGGCCCCACCTATTTATTTATTATTATTTTCCAATGACAGCATCCTAACACTACGGAACGATACACGGGACATCCCCAACATTCCTCAAACTCATTTAATTCATGTTTTAATTTTTGATTGAAGGGGTAAAAATTTTTGCTTCGCATAAACTCAATCAAATAATTAAAACATTCATCGTAAAATATACTAACATTATTTTCTTTCTGATTTGTTACAGGAAACAAGTCAGCATCTTAAGGAAATTCAAAACATAACCAAAGAAGGAAACGATTATCTCGACAGTTGAAGAAAGAAATGGCCTCCTTTATCAACCGAAGAACGAAACGGTTACCACTAATGGGACGTCGAAGAAAGAAATGGTTGACCCTCACAAAAGGGACATCAAGCACAAATGATTCCGAAGAAAGAAATGGACAACCTTATGAAGACACAGTGCTAGAAAGGAAGGCCTATTTTAACAATTGAGAATAGGAAATCACGAACCACACCGGTCAGGTATTTTCTCAATCCCTCCTCTCTTTTCGTTTGATAATACTAGTTATATAACTAGCAATTATCACACGAGGGGCATCTATGAGCACGGGATTTTGTACCAGCTCGCGCGTTCGATGATGATGGCTTTTTTGGGATTTTATCCTTGAATCACATAATTTTTGAGTATCCTAACGTATCCAAATGGGAATCCTCCTCGTCTCTAATAAAATTATTTAATTTTGTTTAGAAAGTAATTAACTAAATAAAAATACCAAAAAAAAAAGCCTAGCACTGAGGGAGCCTCGGGCACACGCGAGGGAGCCCCACGCGGAGGTAGCCTCGCGCGGACACGAGCGAGCCTCGCGCAGAGGCAGCCTCGCACACACGCGAGGGAGCCTTGGGCACACGCGGGGGAGCCTTGAGAACACACGAGGGAGCCTCGCACGGAGGTAGCCTCGCGCACATGCGAGGAGCCTCGCCCGCGAGATAGCCTCGGCTACGAGACAGCCTAGCCGAGACATGGCGAGGCAGCCTCGCCAACGTCCTTGGTGTGACCTCGCCAAGAGATCCGTGAGGCCTTGCCAGGCCTTTTCTCTGGCGAGGCCCCTCGCCGGAAAAACTTACCTTTTTTTGTTTTTTCAGAATTTTCCTATAAATAGTAGGATCATTTTCGATAATCGGGATTCGAAAATTATCAGATAAAATAATCATAGCTTTAGAACGACTTTTGCTCCCAAGAATAAGATGAACAATTTTTGGACTTTCTACTACAACTTTTTTTACTAAACTTAAAGGACGAGGAGGATTTCTCAATGATCGATCGAATTCTTCGACGTGGATTTGTTAAGTAAGGGTAAGTCTCTGAGTTCCTATAACTGCAAATCTCGTCTTTCAATGTTTGATTTCTTCTTTTGATTTCATCTATGAACCTAGAATTTTAATTATTTTTATATGATTTTCAATTGTTGTAATTCTTCTTCATCTTTTTCTTTATTATAAGGAGATGTATGTTAGAACACCCCCACGAAGGGAATAAAATATTTTCCCGGATAACATACCACACTTTTTACCATGCGAGCAATTTCATTAATTAAAATGAGCAACCAATATGCTAATAAAATGAACAATTTTATTTAAAGAACAAAAATAATATCGTGATTTCTTTTATTAGGCCACGCGGGCCTCGCTAAATCCAAAATCGAACATACGTGCTATCCCCTGTGCTAACCTTTATGGATGCCAATAGATTAGGATTAGATGTATGTTTAGGATTTTAATTTTCCTTCGGGTATCGCAATTTCATTTTTCGGGAAATGTAATTAATAGGTTAGCGGGCGGTTGCATCCCCCAATTTTTAAAGCCTTGTAATTTTTATTTTCCGCATTTACTTTCTACATTTACTTACTGTTTTGTGGATGGTTTATTTTTCTACTTTATGGATGGTTTATATTTTGCAATATGTGGTTCATGCATATAAACTCCAAAACGATCTAAGTGCGAATATGCACAATTAAATGAAAACGGTTTTCTGTAGATGTAATTTAATGTGATCCAATAAGAAATAAGCAACTTATCCCGGACTCGAATCTCTGTGTCTTGGTGGGCTGTCCCCTCGACGTTAAGCCTCACAGGACTCTAATTCCTGGAAAGAGCTAATCTAGGTGGCGACTCCACACTAAGAGACGGCGGATTCAGGTTCGAACCGATCTTAAACATTTCTCACCTTTTTTCTCTTTTAACCTTTTTCTCCCGGGTCCCCGACCCAGTGCGTTTTCTTCTTTTTCAAAACACCCCGGTGGACCGCGCCTCTCACCTCACGCGCTCTCGACCCATCGCTCCTTGTCGCCCGCTCACAACTCTATTTATCAAGCAAAGAAAGGAAGATGTGTTGCTTGTCCAAATTTATGTTGATGATATCATTTGGAGCACTTGATGAGAAGCTTTGCAAGGAATTCAGCAAGTAGATGAAGAGCAAGTTTGAAATGTTAAAGATGGGAGAGCTCAACTTGTTCCTCGGATTTTAAATCAAGCAAAGTGAAGATGGAATCTTCATTAGCAAAGAAAAATATGTCAAGGAAGTCCTGAAGAAGTTTGATATGGAGCATTCAAACCCAATGTCCACTCCCATGGCCATTGACACAATTTTGAGTATAAATGAAGTTGGTTAGACTATAGATAGTAAGTTCTTCAAAGGTATTATTGGTTCTCTTCTTTACTTAACTACTACTTGGTATGATATTTAATACTCTAAATCATATTGCATGCTTATCAAGCTAACCCTAGAGAATTTCACTTAGCAACTATTAAGAGAATTCTCCGGTACTTGCAAGGTTTATTTGATGTAGGTCTGTGGTATTCCAACAACTAGAATTTCACTCTTAGAGGATACATAGATTGTGATTATAAAAGAGACAAGCTTGATACAAAAAGCACCACAGTAGGATGCCATTTCCTTGGACAACGCCTTATCTCATTGTACAGTAAGAAGCATACTTCTGCTGCCCTAAGTACTGCAAAAGCTGAGTATGTGGTAGTGGGAAGTTGCATAGGAAAACTACTATGGATCAAGAAGCAATTATAGGATTATGGTATAAAGTCAAAATGCCTCGAAAGTTATGTGTGATAACAAGAGCGCAATTGACATATCCAAGAACCTAGTTCAGCATGGCAGGATGAAGCATGTCAATATTAGACATCACTTCATAAGGGATCATGTGCTAAGGGGAGATGTCAAATTAGAGTATATTCCTTCAGAAGAATAATGAGCTCACATATTTACCAAACCATTAGCAAAGGAGCAATTCAATACTCTTAGAGAGATAATTGGAATAGCGGACCCCATGTGAAGAAAATCTTAGAAAAATGGCTGAGTGTTGAAAATCAAGTCTTAACTCAGTGCAATGAGGTAACAAGTATTTAAACTCGTTAACTTTTTAAAGAAATGCTATTAGTTTAGTTTTCCTAGTTAAAATCTCAAAAGCTACTTTATTGAAAGGGTGTTTTGAATAAGAACCATCTGAAACTAAAACTACATAGTTTTACTAAGCCGGTTAAATTTTTGTTCATCTCACCGTTCAAACTTGATCTTGGCTTGTGAGAGCGCCATGTATTGTGTTGTAGTTGAAGAGACTATACAAGGAAAAGCTTGTTGGAGAGAGAAAGTTACTTGCTCTCAAGGAAAATTTCTCTCAAGAACCCTAATCTCTCTCTTTTGAAACCTCTTTCTACAAATGGTGAATCTTAAGAACTCCACTCTTTTTCTTCAAGTCCAATCCAAAAGGAATATGTTTATTTACATCGATGGCACTACTGAAAAGTGATTTTGCCTCATGGAACCACTTTCATGAAGGTTAACTGGAGTGAGGATTTAGATTTTGGACCGGTATTTGAAGTGGATTATGGTGGCTTATTAAGGAACAAGACCATGCATAGGGTTATCAAGCAGTAGATTCTTAGCTAATTTCTTCTCCTAGATGGATAAACTATTAAGGAGTTAATCAGGAAGTTCTACTCTAATATCTACATTATTATGGGGAAGCTTGATGTGCTAATGATCGAGATTGAGAAGACCTTATACTTAATCTTACGAAGCTGATTGTCAGCATCCTACACATCCCATCGAAGGGAACTATGCCAAGGAGGAATGGGGATGAAGAACTTGTGGCTATCCTTGAAGATTGGGAATTTCCGACTAACTATGGCCCAGGGGAGATAGCAACGTCGATCATGGAATGGAAGGCAAGAGCTTGCCATGAGCTGGTGGCAAAGGTGTTGCTACCTAAGACAAGATCGTTCAATAGTTGTAATTATTTTGAGCGCTGTGTGGTTTACCATATGGTAGAGAGGAATGCAATAAATTAGCCGGTGATGATTCTTCATCACCTCACCAAAGTTACTACCCTTTATCATTATGTGTATCTGATCACAGGAATTACTAAAGCTATGAGAATGGACATCTTGAAGTTCATTGAAGAGAGAGGAGAGACCATTGTCCCATTGAAGAAGAATTTGAACTTTCAGCAATTCAAGAAGCTGAAGTACAACCAAGTCCACACTCAATACACCAAGGCCCCAGACATTAGGATGAAGAAATCCAAAGTACCAATCCTGTTTCCTGAAAAAGTCCTTAAGGAGGATGAAAATGAGTTTGTTGTAGACTATAAGGACTCAAGAGAAGGGGCATTTGAAGAAGTTACTGGTAAATTAAGATAGTTATTGAACATGCAACATAGCTAGGTAAAATTTCAAAACTTAAACTTAACTTAAAGATCTCCTAAGCATGTCATGATTGATATAATTTAAGTTAAAACATTCCATTGATGCTAATAGTTTTATAAAAATTATAAAAGAAACCTAGCATTTAAGTTTAGGACCTTACCAGTTGGTGCGTTCTTCTTTTTCTCTTTTGGATGCAACATCCCCTTATAGTGATTTGGTAGAAATTTGTTAGCACGAGCCTCCAAACTAGGATAGCCTCTATGATTGATCCACATGGATCTTTACCAACCAAAACGTCATAAAGTTAGAATCCGTCAGAAGACAGTAGCTACTAGACCTCTCGAAGACCAACCAGAAAATATAAACTAAGAAGTTTCTCTTCAAATAAAAAGAGCCTTCTAAAGAAATTCTTCGTTGTTTGGAGAAAATCGTGAAGGATCTCGCACAATGAACAAAGAAAGAGATGTCAAACTCAGAGATAAAAGTTGATCTAAAGTGTTTATGTGTGTAAAATGAAGAGAAGTGGAGGCCTATATATAGGGAAAAGGGGGAGTGTTAGACTCTGTTTGCCACTTTTCTACTAATAAGTTTAATAGTTTGTTCACAAGATTCGGCTACATATCAATGGTACCAAAAACTTGTTCGCCACTTTTCTACTGATAAGTTTTATAGTTTGTTCACAAGATTCGGCTATATATCAATGGTGCCCAAAATTTGTTCACAAAAAATATAGGTGTTGTCAGTACCTCTTATCAAATAGAAAAATGAAGATAACTGCAAGTATACAGTTGCAATGTAGTTTTAAAAGATATCGATCTCACAGGGAAGGACTAGTTCTAAAGATCAACAAGGAAAATAAAATAAAGAAAATAAAATAAATTTGATATTTTGGGTAGGAGGGTTAGAATGAAGAATGAGTAAATATAGGTATGAAAGATTAGAAAATCTAAATATATAGATTTTCCCTATGAAATAAGGATAGTAGAGAAAACATGCAAGTTCAACAAAGAAGTTACGATTCACTAATCTAATCTAACAGACTCGGTTCTAAATATTCAGATGTTCAATTATTCACCGCAGAGCAACACATGAAATGACTTTTCTAAACCTAGCGCAAACAAATTAAGATGATTATATAAACCTGGACAACATCAATACTATGCTTAGTACGGGTCGCTTTCACATAGCCACACTTAGCAAGTTACCATTCCAAAAATGTTAGCTCACTAAACAGCGTTCTATCACAGATCCTGTGATTATACACGATATTGTTAAACTCGAAACTACTCTCAAAATTAACTCCAACGCATATAACTTGAATAACATAAAAGGCTTAACATGAAATACGCATTATGACACATAGACATATCATAAACTTCGAAATAGAAAGTATAAGCAAAAAGCAAAGCAAAGTTGTAAGGTATGCAAGTGAAAGCTAAAGTTGATCAAACCGTATCCACTCTTTAGTGGGAGTCATCAATTCCTGCAATTCCTACATCTGCTTTGAATTCAGTCTCGGCCCGTACAGATTCTCCGCTAGGATGATATTCTTTGCGAATATCGAACAAATGAATATTGAAGAACAAAAACTTTTATTGATAAGTGATTTGCAAGTACACTTATACAACAATAGCTCGAGAATAGAGAGAAATCTAGTGATCGAAACAAGGATTCGAATCACTTAAACATTTTCTCGCTAGCACTTATGAACATAGCAAATTCTCTATCTATACACACACTATATCTCTCACTTTTTCTAATTCTAATGCCACACCCTGTACTCCATGAAATTGTAAGGTTTGGAGCTCTATTTATAGAGTTCGGAGGGTTGCTTCTATCTAAACGAAGGGTTGTTATCATTGGTGAAAGAATGCATCTCTTCATTTTGATTGGTTGAGAAGCTTCAATCTAATCCATAATGGATAGGCACCTTTTCATGATTGGTTGACTTCTGATAAGTGTCTTTTCGTTGGTAGTTGATAGCGGTTTATCATGCTTATCTGGCGATTGGTAGTTGAGATGATAAAACTAAAAACTGTCCAAGTTGTGACCGTGATATACATGTCACGAATGTGAATCTTTGATTGGCAGAGTTCTATTCTGAAGAAGAACAAGTCACGACCGCGAATGATTATCGCGATTGTGAAATGCATTTTCTTCAGAATTCTCCTTGCAACTTCCCCGATCTTTAACAGCTTGGATCCTAAGCCAAATCTTTGAGTTCCACGCATCTTTTTACACCTTTTTCGCTCTTTTTTCATAGAATTCCACTTTAGATCATTTTACTCCCAAGATTTACCTAGTATTTACATTTGCATAAAAAACAACTACATACCATGTGAAATCTTTTATATGAAGTATAAAAATGGCTTAAAATATAGTGTTTAGTGTGTAAAATTAATATGATAATAAGTGTAATTATACACTTATCAGACTCTCCCTTAAACTCAATGTGGGATGGGAATATTCTTATCCCACGAGCATGTTAGCCACGCGGGTCACTTGGACCTGCGAGCTAACCTGCGGCCCCTTATCACAAGGCAAGGCCTAGAAGGCTGCCCTTGTATAGCAAGTATGGGCTTGTAGGCTTTCTCACAAGCCCAAGCTTGCGGGCTTGTAGTGCAAGCCCACGCAACCGTTGCCTTGGGCAACGAGCATGAGCTTTCCCCGCGCACTAGCAACCCACGAGCTTTTCAGCAAGCAAGGTAGCTATGTAGGCCTCACTCCAAACAATCCGTGTTCGTTTAGGACCCACTCGCAATAGGAAAAATTCCCTTGCTCTGCTCCGTGCATTTTTCCCTATTTTTCTCTTTATTTCCTTTAATTCTTAATTTGGTCAAACCAATTAGTAATTCTTCTAACGAATTTGAAAAAAAAAATATTTTTTCCATAAACCTAGTATATAGGTTCTTTACTTAGTCCCGCAAAGACCCAAAGTATGTGACCTCATAGGATCCCAAAGTATTGAGCCTCTAGAGGTTAGCCTAAACTTGGCTTCCCATCCGGGAACCTTTAGGCTCAGTTTTCCAGACCAATATGGAACCAGATAGCTCTAGACGATCAAATGGGCTTTCAAGCAAGGACTTATGATCCCTTGATACTTGGAATGTCATGTGCTTGTGACTTGATCCGGTTTCGTAGTAGTAACCAATACAATACACTCCTTCCATCAGGTTAAGTGCCATCTAGTTTATTGATGTAATATTTAAATATCCTCGAATTAGACTTGGTCACGAAGAACACCACTCACCCATTATGTATCAAGATTGACTAGAAACCCATTATATCAATCTTATACTCTGATAAGAGGTTTATAAGTGTGTACCTTCATCAAGGGGACCTAAGGTACATCTCTCATTATATCACTATATTAGGAGCGATGGATCCCATCTTGACTACTCGGCTTACCAACATATGATCATCACTATACCCGTAATCATCCGTATCATCATGATCGCTAGGATATGAATAAGTATGACCTAATGTATAGCAACTGATATATAAGGTAACCAGTGTCGTAGGTGTGAGGATAGTTGTATTGCTACTGCAATAAGACATGATACCAACAAATGGATATAGTTATTTCTGAGTGTCTATCTTATAGTAGTCTTCAATGTATTACTCGAATATCTTCATATGTTAACTCAAGGTACCACCTTCAGCTCGTGAGATCGGCTACTTGGATATGATCCAAGGAGTAAGCCTACACATGCTAGTCTGCCTGTTCCATTGATGTCTAGTTTCAATGAAACTATGACTAGGGATATTTACACTATTTATTGTAACAAGTATGTGCAGTTCTCAAACCACATAGCTCCCACTATGCCCTCACACTTTTACGTTATGAAGTAGTCACTGACTTTGTCTTATAAATGCATATATATATAATACTATACATATATAATACCAACGAGATTCATAAATAAATTGAAAACACTGATAAGCAACAAAGATGCCTTAATTATTATTAATAATAATCTGAAACCGTTTGTACATAATTACTAATTATGATATATCTCCCTAATTTCCTCTAGGTCATACCTCATGTCTAACAATCTCCCACTTGCACTAGAGCTAATTACCCATGTGCTTCATGCAATACTCATTAACATGCTGGTCATGTTTAACTTGAGTCAATGGCTTAGTTAGCCCACTCGCTAGATTCTGATTCATTAAGATATGTTCTAAATCTATATCTTTCCTGGCTACTATCTATTAAATGAGATGGTACTTTCTAAGTGCATGTCCTTTTATCTGATGAGACCGTGGTTCCTTTGCTTAAGCAATAGCCCCATTGTTATCGCAATAGACCGCTATTGGAATTACAATGTTAGACACCATACCGAGATCACAAATAAATCACTTAATAGCTTGCTTAGCTGCTTTTGAAGGAGCTATATACTTAGATTTTATGGTTGAATTGGTAGTCGAAACTTGTTGTAAACTTTTCCAAAAAACTACCCCTCTATTTAACATAAACACAAACCCCAACTTGGACTTACAATCATCCCTGTCAGATTGAAAACTCACATCGATGTATCCCTCCAAAGAGAGATCACCATCTCCATATAATAAAAACATATACTTAGTCCTACATAAGTACTTAAGGACAGTTTTAACGTCCATCCAGTGCTTCTTAACCTAGGTCAGATTGAAATCTTCTCATGATGCTCAACGCATGTGAGACATCAGGCCGAGTGCTTACTATAACATACATTATGGATCCTATCGTTGAGGTATAGGGTATTCCATTCATGCCCAATCACTCATCTTATGTTCTCGGACACTTAGATTTAGAAAGGTTAATCTTGTTAGACATTAGGAGATAACCCCTTTCTTGACTACTCAAGGTTAAATCTAGCCAAAACCTTATCTATCTATGTATTTTGCGAAAGTCCTAGCAAACTTCTAGATCTATCTCGGTAGATTTTTATACCAAGTATAAAAGTTGCTTCTCTAAGGTCTTTCATGGTGAACATCTTTGACAGCCATGATTTAAGTGTTTGAAGAAAGGAATATCATTTCCTATCATTAATATGTCATCGACATATAATAAAAGGAAAACACCCACACTCCCACTAGCCTTCTTATATACACAGAGCTCATTAGCGTTTGACACGACACCAATTTATCAGATTATCTCGTCAAACCTAATATTCAAACTCCTTGATGCTTGCTTAAGTCCATAAATGGACTTCTGTAACTTGCATAACTTTGAGCCATCCTTGGATGTAAAACCTTAGGTTGTGCTATATGCACATCCCAGTCCAGATTCTCATTAAGGAATGTTGTTTTCATATCCATCTATTAAATCTCATAATCGTAATGAGCGGCAATGGCGAGGAGTATCTTGATAGACTTCAGCATGGCCACTAGTGAAAAAGTTTCATTATAGTCAATGCCTTCTTTTTTACTAAAACATTCTGCATCTTACTTTATAGGTAACTATGTTACCATCCATGTCATTTTTCTTCTTAGAAACCCACTTGCATCCGATAGGCCTAATCCCACTTGAAGCATCAGTCAAGCTCCAGACTTGATTTTCGTACATGGAGTCCATCTTTAACCTCATGGCTGCAAACCATTTGTTAGCTTATGAGCCTTCCATTACCTCCTTGTAAGTCCTAGGCTCATCATCTTCCATAAGGAAGAGATGTTTATCATTAGTGATGAGTAACAAGTATCGCTTGGGAGTGATTGGAGCCCGGCTTGACCTACGCAATGTCAGTGTTATCGTAGGTTGTTCCATGCTTACACTATCTTACGTAACAAGTGTAGGAATAATCAGTTGATTGTCTGTTTGATCTTCTTGAGTGCATAACTAAAGATTGCTCCCACTAGCTTTCACAAGTATATGCTCCTTCTTGAGGAATTGAGTATTTTTTGAAACAAGTGTTTTTGTTCCTTAAGATCAAAGAAGGTATACCTTATAGTTTCCTTAGGGTAACCTGCAAATAGACACTTGTCAGACTTAGCACCCAGCTTATTTGAACTCATCCTCTTCACGTAAGTAGGATATCCCCAAACTCTCAAGTGAGAAAGAGCGGGTTTCATACCATACTATAATTCGTATGGAGTTTGATCAATTGATTTCGATTCCTCCTTTCTGACACTCCATTTTGTTGGGGTGTATAAGGAGGTGTCCACCAGGATAAAATACCATTATCCCTTACATAATCCTGAAACTCTTTGCTTAAGTATTCACCACCTCGATCAGATTGAAGGGTCTTGATACTTTTCCCAAGCTATCTCTCTACTTCAATTTTGAACTCTTTAAATTTCTCAAAACTTTCAAACTTGTGCCTCATACAGTACAAATATCCATATCGTAAGTAATCGTCGATAAAGGTTATGAAGTAGAGGAAACCCTCATGTGTCTTAACACTCATTAGACCGCATACATTGAAATGTATTATTTCCAAAGTAGTAGTGGCACGTTGATCCTTTCCTTTGAAAGGTTTCTTAGTCATCTTCCCCTTTAAACAAGGTTAGCACACACTATAGGATTCCCATTCCATTTAGCCCAAGTCTCCACATTTGTGTAACTTAGTTAAGTAAGTCTCATTTATATGACATAGACGACAGTGCTATAAGTATGCGGATTTCTCATTATCCAGTCTCAATTTCTTAACAATGTTCATTTTAGAATTTCAGCTTTAGTATCTAGAACATAAATGCCATCAACATATATTCCACAAGTATAAAGAACATTATCACGTCAAATTTGACATTTATTATTGGAAAATTAAATTTCAAATCCTTCTGTTGCTAAACGTGCAATAGAAATAAAGTGACAGGAAGAATATAATAGCAATTGTTCAAAACTAAAAATAGGTCACTAGGCAAATGAAGGCTATATGTCCCTACAGCTGTTGCAGCAACCCCGTGCTCCATTTCCAATTCTTAGCTCCATTTCCCTCTTTACAAGCCTTCTACTATTCCGCAATCCCTGCACAAAAGTACAGATAGGAGTACCACAACTAGTCTCTAATACCCAAGTAGACTCATAGGTAATTATAGAGAAACTCTCTATCATGAACATACCTGAAGTAGATGCCTCACTTGGCCTCTTCTTCACTTGTTTAGAAATTAGAACTTTGCAATCACGTTTCAAATATCTGAGCCTTCCGCACACGAAACATATTCCTTTGGGCTTCTCCTTTTTAATAACCACATTTTTTACCTTCCTGTTGATGGTTCTTAAACCTTTACCTTTGATGCAAGTTCTACTTGCCAAGGTACCTGCTCCTCTAGCCCTCAAACCTTCTTCAAAACTTCTAAGTTTCTTGCTAAACTCAGATGTCTTGTTGGTCTTCCTTGAAATAAGATAATCTTTCACAAAAGGTGAACATTTATTAGATTGAATTTTCATCATAAGCTGTATGTCATGGTTGGAATCTTTCTCGATTCCTATCTGAGCCAATCTCCTTGAATACTGTAAGTATATTATGCATCGCTCAATGGCCAAGATCCCATCATCTCTCCCAGAGTTATAGAGGAATCTTAATATCTCATTCCATTCAACTTTCATGTCCTCATGAAGTCCTCTAAGATAAATCGGCATGGATTTTAGGTCCATACCTTCATGTTGCTTCTTAAGCTTTAAACTTTTGAGCATCACTAGTGACACCATAAAAGCATCATTCATGTGCTTAAGATATACTTCTTTCTCTTAGATATAAGCCTCAACATCAGGATTGACTGGTTCCAGATAATCTAGAACATAATCCATGTGGCTTTTCTCAAGCTCTTTTCTAAGGGCTTTGAACCAGTCGTCAAAATTGATCCTTGTTAATTTATTATCAAGTATCGGATTGAGATTTATGTTCAGATTCATTTTTCAATCAAGATATAAGATAGAATTTGTTTAGACCTTAGTATATGTACATGCATTTAATATAAGGTCTTTAATTAAATACATAATTCCTACTATTTTCTCGACATTCAAATAGCCCCTTCTATTTAAATTGGAGAAATTTGGTTCAACTAATTTTCCTTAGTAGGTAGCATCCATAGCCACTCATCATGACCCCCACAATATGGATCCCATCCATTTGCATCTCATGCAATTGCTAATCCATCAGAGTTCTCTTTCTCAAGACGTGCTTACCCAATTGTACGACTCCTCAAATGAGTCTCCAATCTAGCATTAGCTCCAATGATATGGATAACTAGACCATTTTTGTTAAAGCACTAACCTAATCTAGTCTCATGAAAAAACACATGTTAAGGGAAGGCCCATGTGTACTTTTGAATCTAATATCGATGGAGATTTCTAGGTACGAGAGGCACCCTTAAAGTAAATAACCAGCCAAGTCCAATCCTTGCCAAAATAACCACGGGCACTTCAATTCGTTGTACCACGGATAACTATGATTTAAATATTTCATTTTTAATTGAGTGAAGTATGGGATGACCCTCAATCAAAGCATTTACATGTGTGGTAAAACATTTCTAATTTATATGATAATCACCTAGACTAAGTTTGAGCAAAACCTTAATCTAGTTATCACATCATTTTCTATAACAAGAATTGAAATCTAAGTCATGCATTGTATACTTTAATCAATTCATAGAAAATATCATTTTAACATATTATAATTAATCATGCGTAGCATAAGGCAGGCTCTGATACCACTTCTGGTTAATTAAAACAGTTATTCAACATGCAACATAGCAAAGTGGAATTTCAAAACTTAAAATTAATCTCAAGGATATCCTAAGCATGCCATGATTGATATAATCTAAGTTAAAACATTCTATAGATACTAATATATAAAACTTATAAAAGAAACCTAGCATCTAAGTTTAGGACGTTACCAATTGACGCATGCTTCTCTTTCTCTTTTGAATGTGGCATTCCCTTAGAGCAATTCGACAGAACTTCGTTACACGAGCCTCTAAACTAGGATAGCCTCTACGATTGATCCAGACGGATCTTTACCGACCAAAACCTCGTAGAGTTAAAACCAATTAGTAGATAGTAATTGCTAGACCGCTCAAAGACCAACCCAAAAATATAAACTTAGAAGGATCTCTTCCAATAGAAAGAGCCTTCTAAAGAAATTCTTCGTTGTTTGTAGAAACTCGTGAAGGATCTCGCACAACAAATGAAGAAAGAAATGTTGAACTCAGATAGAAAAGCTGAGGTGAAGTATTTGTGTGTGTAAAATAAAGAGAACTAGAGGCCTATATATAGGGAAAAGGGGGAGTGTAAGACTCCCCCTCAAACTCAATGTGAGATGGGAATATTCCAATCCAACAAGCGGGTTGTCCGCGCTGGTCACTTGGACCCGCGGGCTAACCCGCGGCCCCTTATTAGCTGGTAAGCCCTAACAGGCTTGCCTTATGGTGTAAGCATAGGCTTGCGGGCCTTACCACAAGCTCAAGATTGTGGCTTGAGCATAGCCTGCTAGCGCGCGTGGGCATTCCTTGTAAGCTAGCAGCCCATGAGCTTTTAAGCCCATGGGGTAGCTACGCAAGCCCGACTCGAAACCACCCGTGTTCGTTTGGGGCCCACTCACAATGGGAAATATTCCCTTGCTTTGCTCCATGAATTTTTCCCTATTTTTCTCTTTATTTCCTTTAATTATTAATTTGGTCCAACCAATTAATAATTCTTCTAACGAATTCGACAAACAAATATTTTAAACATAGACCTAGTCTATAGGTTCTTTACTTAGTTCAGTAAAGACCCAAGGTGTGTGGCCTCATAGGATCCCAAAGTATTGAGCCACTAGAGGTTAACCTAAACTTGGCTTCCCATCTGGGAACCTTTAGGCTCAGTGTTCTAAACTGATATGGAACCTGATAGATCTAGACGATTAAATGAGCTTTCTAGCAAAGGCGTATGATCCCTCGATACTTAGAACATCACATTCTTCTGACTTGATCTAGTTCTACAATAGTAACCAATACAATACACTCCTTCCATCAAGTTAAGTACCATCCAGTTTATTGAGCTGGGTTTAAGTGTTAGGTCAAGTAATAGCTATAGCTATCTTGGAATTTGACTTGTTCATGAAGAACACCACTTAGCCATTATGTATCAAGATTGACAAGAAACCCGTTCTATCAATCTTATATTCTGATTAGAGGTTTATGAGTGCGTCATTTCAACAAAGGGCTCTAAGGTACATCTCCCATTATATCACTATGTTAGGAGCGATAGATCCCATCTTGACTGCTCGGCTTACGAACATATGATCATCACGATACCTGTAATCACCCATATCATCCTAATCGCCATGTATGAATAAGTATAACCCAAAGTATAGAAACTCCTATACAAGTAACTTGTATATTAGGTCTGTGGATACTTGTATTGCTAATTCTTTAAGAAATGACACCAACACATGGATATAGTTATTTCTGAGTGTTTATCTTATAGCGGTCTCTAATGTATTACCCGAATACATTCATGTGTTAACTCAAGGTACCACCTTCAACTCGTGAGATCGGTTGCTTGGATATGATCCAAGGAGTAGGCCTACACATGCTAGTCTGTCTATTCCATTTATGTCCAGTGTCAATGAAGCTATGAATATGGATAGTTAGATTATTCGTAGTAACACATATGTGCCGTTCTCATACCACACAGCTCCCACTATGTCCTCGCACTTTTACACTATGAAATAGTCACGAACTTTATCTTATCAATGCGCATATATAATACTATACATATATGATACCAACGAGATACATAAATAAATTGAAAACACTGATAAGCAACAAAGATCCCTTCATTCTTATTAATAATAATCCGAAACCGTTTGTACATTATAACTAATTAAGATATATCATCCTAATTACCTCTAGGGCATACATCATGTCTAACAGAAGTGCCCTTATTTGCCAAGCTTGTGCAAACCTCTACCGCCTCTACTCCATCAAGTCCAAAGGCAGCAGCTCCAAGGATTAGAGCTAGTCCACTAAAACCAAGGAGTGGAGCTAAGCCTTCCCAACCCCAAGGAAAAGCTAATAAAAAGCTGAATCTAAGGACAAGGACTCGAAGAGAATATGAGTCCAAATCTAAAAAGGATGCTGAAACTTCTTCTCTACCTCCTCCTCCTCCTCCTGAAGTTATGGAGAAAATTCAAGGCATGCCTACCAGGGAACTGAGTGAAGCACTATGTGAGAATAAGAGAGTTTGAAGAGGCAAGAGAAGTTGCAAAATAAGAAAGCTATAAGAAGGCCAAAGATAACACTAAAACTATTAGTCTTAGCGTAGTTGAGGAAGTGGAGAAAGTGATATCCCAAAATAAGGGAATGCAGAGAAAGAAATTTGCCACAGCTCGATCTAGAAAATCTATGTAGATTGTAAGTAGTGGAGAGGATAATGATATGGAGATCATCAACCAGGAAGAATTTTCTCTTCCTGGTGAAAACATCTAGATGCCCTCTCTCACTCAAGAAACTGAGTCTCTTCTTACTCAAGCTGAGTTACATGAGGCTAATCCATCTTTGGATCAATCAACCAACCAATCAAAGGTACATCAAATTCCTTCCCCCACTTCTTTTGTAAATCCTTAACCCATATCAATTGTAAATCCTAAAATTCCTTCTTCCTTTATAAATTCTACTCCTAAAGAAACTTCTTTGTAAATTTCCCAAGTAACATTCCTTCTCCAACCAATTCCTCCCAAGAAAAGACCAACCCTTCTTCACCACCTCCACAAACACAAACTACACTCATGCCCTCTCATGTAAAATCTAAACCAGCCTCTATTCCTTCAATTTCATCTATACAAACCACTTATGAATCAAACCTTTCTTCAAAACTATCCACTACCCCTCTGATCCCTCTGATTAGGGAAGTTCTTCAGACTAAGAACTACTCTTAGAAAGGAAAAGAAAGGTAAGAAGTTTCCAAGGAAAATTTATAGTCGAGGAAGAAACTATTTCTAGCAGTAAGTCACTCCAAGAAAACTTGGCTGATTCAACCATTTTAGCTCAGATCAGAGAGCTGGTAAGGAAGAAATTTCCAACGATCAAAACTGATATCAAATTAGATGCTGTATTTAGCCAAGTGAATTATCATAGGAAATGGCGAACTTGTACGTGAAAAAAGGCTAAAACTACTGAGTTTCATGAGCATTTTAGAGTTCTTTCAGAGTCTATCTATTTTGAAGAATTCGAAAAGATCTAAGGGAGCTTATTCATAATAAGGAATCATCTGGTGAAGGAAAGTGCCAAAAGCCTAGTGGATAAGATGGCGTTGATTCTTACTAGACTAACTAACTCTACAGCCCAGCTTAATGCAGTTGTATCTTTTATTTCAACCCGTACTGTCATTACAAATGAAGTGGTAGGAAAGGTGAACAGTAGTATAGATGCTACCTTAGATAGCTGAGTAATCTGAATGCTACCTTAGCAACTCAGACTATGCAGTTTCACAAGTTTGGTGAAGTACAAGCCAATATAAAGACTAGCATAAACAACAAGCTAAATGATCTATCAAAGAAGTTGAAAACCAATTAAAATCTCGGGCATATCATGTTTGATGGAAAAGATGTCTATTTAGATGGTTGATAAGTGTATAATTACACTTATTATCTTGATATTTACTCATAAAATGATGTGGTTTAGAGTCATTTTATACTTCATTTAAAAGATTTTGTGTGGTATGTAGTTGTTTTTTATGCAAGTGCAGAAACTAAGTCAATCTTGGGAATGAAATGATCAAAGATGGAATTCTATGCAAAATGAGTGGAAAAGGTACAAAAAGATGTGTGGAATGCAAGGAATTGACTTAGGATCAAAGTTGTTAAAGATTGGTAAAGTTACAAAGAAGAATCATGAAGAAAAGCATAAGTCATGACCATGTCACAATCATGATTCCTATGTGCGATTGGGCAAATCATGCTTGAGACTATCTATCACGATCGTGACTTATCATTCTTCACAAACAGTCAATTACCAACTTACAATCACGGTTGTAACATGTATGTCATGCTCACGAAGCGTGAAAGGTTTGATAAACTCTTCTTAACTTCCAATCGCAGGATAAGAATGATCAACCACTTACAACTGCCATCAACTATCAAGCAAAGAGACACCTTTTGGAGATAATGCAACCATGAAAAGGTGCCTATCCATTGAAGATAAGGATGAAGTCTTGCATCCAATTACATTGAAGATGATGCAACCATTCAACAATGGACATGACTATTCATTTGGATAAACCCAACCTTTCACACTCTATAAATAGAGGTTCAAATCAACCATTTCGTATGTCGATAGCAGTAGATGGTGTAAGATAATACATGATAGATGGAGAGTGAAAGTTATATAGATTTCGCTAAGTTCAAAGTGTTAGAGAGAAAAATGTATAAGTGATTCGATTCTTGTTTCAATCACAAGATTTCTCCACAAATTTGAGCGATTGTTGTATGAGCATAATTGCAAAGCACTTATCAATAAAAGTTTCTATTCTTCAACATTCATTAGTTCAATATTCATAAGGAATAGCATCCTAACGGAGGTTCTGTACGAGTCAAGACCGAATTCAAAGTACACGTAGGAATTATGGGAATTGATGACTCCCATTAAAGAGTGGATACGGTTTGATTAACTTTAGCTTTCACTTGCATACCTTACAACAGTACTTTATTTTCTACTTATACTTTCTAATTTGAAGTTTATGATATGTCTATGTGTCATAACGAGTATTTCATCTTGCATCACTTATATTAATGAAGTTATATGATTTTAAGTCGACTTTAAGAGTAGTTTTGGGGTTAATAAGAATGTGCATAATCACTAGATCTATGATTATAATGCTGTTTAGTGAGCCAAAATTTTTGGAGCGTTAACTTGCTAAATATGGCTATGTGAGAGCGACCTGTACTAGGCATAGTATTATTGTTGTCTAGGTTTTTATAAGTGTTATAATTTGTTTACCCTGGATTTAGAGAATTCATTTCATGTGTTGCACCACGGTGAAATATAGGATATTTGGGCATCTAGAACCGAGTTTGTTGAAGTTATCTAGTGCATAAAACATTCTTAATTATTTTGCATATTTTAATCCACTATACTTATTCTTAGGGAATATCTATATGCTTTACATCTTCTCCAATCTATTCATGCATCTATCCATTCATCAGTCTACAATTCAAAACCTTCAACATATTTTATTTTCCTTTTTTCCATAACTCTAATTGATCTTTAGAATCGAATTCTTTCCTTGTGGGATCAATATCTTTTAAAACTACATCACAACTATATACTTGCACTTATCATCATTTTTCTATTTTATAAGCGGTAATGACAACACTTGTTCATATTTAAAACTTTTATATTATCAATAGAAAAGAAGCAAACAATGGTCACCTATAATAAAAAGGTTGATAGAGTTGTGAAGTCAGTGGATGAGGCTGCTAAGAAGAGGGATAAGCCTATGCTAAATATTGATGCGCTAAGTGATAAGATTGAATCAAACTGCACACTTATAAAGATTAATATTGATGACTCTATGAAGAAAGCTCAAAATGTTGTGATTGATGTTATGGGAGCTATTTCCTTAGCCTAATGAGTCTATTGACCCAAGTAATGGCCTCATTGTGCACAAAAAGCTCAATACCCTAAAGGATCATATCCATGAACTTCAAGAGAATGTACAACATTTGGTGACTACTAGAAATCATGATGTGAATGACATACACTACACAGTGTAAACTCTATATCAAATGTGTCCTAGGATTGTTGAGATGAAAGCTAATTTGAAGTTTGCCTTATTTGCAACTGACTTCAAAGGTCTTTTACAATGCTTTCAATAGTTTGCCTACTAAGAATTTGACCAAATCGCTCATTTGACTAGATGCCATAACTTGTTGCTACAAGAGCTTAACAATCAAGATGTCCTCTCAGCAAAGAGGATTTTCAAACTATGATAGATGTTTTTAATGCATGTCTCAATCAAATAGTGACTGAGTAGATAACAAAGGGGGAGAAAGTAGTTGAACATACCAAACGTGCTTCCTACAGTCAAAGAGCTATTCAGCCTAGGCCATAATGTTCATCTAAGTAACACAACCAACATCACTCAAGAGGTGGTGGATCATCTTCTCAGCATCAACCATTCTAACATATGTGTAGATAGATCTAGTTTAGAAACCTTGTAATAGCACTCAATTTGTAAAAATTTAGTATAGGACACTCCTTGTGTACTAACTAAAAATTAATTATTAATGAAAAAGTTACAAGTTACTATCTAAGTTAAGAACTTCTTAACTTATTATTATACTATTTTATTCTTGTATATAAACTGTTCTGAGAATTAACTAAGACCAACTTCAAAGGAGAAATTAAGTAAGACAAATCCTGAGTTAAAGAAAAGTTCTCCAAGTATGGGGGAGCTGAAGCTGATTGAAGGAATTCCAGTCAGTATGGGGGAGTCTATACTGATTAAGGAGTTCACTCAACTTGAGGTAGTCGTACATCAGTTACCAGGTATTCTTATATCCATAAACTATTTATTTAATCAATTTCTTATTCTACCTAGTTTATTGTCTATTCCGAAATGGGGGAGATTATTGAACCCAAATTAATTGTACTTCACAATACTTAAACATTTTGGAAATAATAAACTAAAGAAAGATGAGTATCACTTAATTTATGAGATATAACTCAGTTGAGCTAAGTAGCTTTTATTTTTAATAAAAGTTGAGTATTGTCTAACACTTAGAATATTATTACACTTGTGCTTTCAACTCTGTCTGTGAAAGATGGAATATTCCTTTATTTATTCAAGTAGAAAGCACTGAAATTAAAAAGGATGTTAATGTGGTCCCCACAACCAAAATGTATCAGTACGAAATGTTGGAGATTCCTCACTAGCGTCCAAGAGAAAGAGGTATTATCTCTGTACCTCTCTACAATCTAAACAATCCAAACAATTACAAGCTTCCACATTGCATCTTGTGCACCTCTCCTTGAAAATGAATTTGCTTGAAGAAATGAGTTTTTGACGCATCAAGATTAACAGATTAATCTTATGCTTCAGTGTTCCAATTCTCTGACTCTAAATGCCCTAAATTCTACTTCAAACGGGAAAAATTTACCGCTATGAAGAGAAGAGATATTGAAGGACAAGTCAGGATGAGAAGTTTGTAAGGGCTACTTCTAGAATTTACAAGTATATATAGAAGACTGAAGCAGATTTTCAAACTTGTTGAATCACCTCAAATTTCATACGAGCTGAAATACAATCCAAGCAATCACAACATTCAAAAATTCCAAATTCAAGCAATCTTTATGCAAATGCTCAATTTCAAATCAGTTTGTAAGAGAGAATCAGATTAGCTTAGAGTCTAGATAAACTATATAAATTGTAAAAGGATTCAACACATGTTATAAGTTGAAATCCTCCATTCCTAATCTTTCATAATAAATTTGTAAGTTAGTTTAGGAAGGGTATCTAAATTGATTGTTGAGTGGTAGTCAGAAATAAAAGTACTTTTTGTAATTGGTCTACCCATTGTAAAGGCTTCTCCGCCTAAGGAAGGAAAGAAATCTCTAGTGGATTAAAGCTCGGAAAGGAATACGGTGATTCTGAACCAGGATAAAATCTGAGGTGTATTCTTTCTTTAATCTTTTATTTGTCTTTATAATGTTTGCTCATACATCATCTCTCTGTTTTTGTTATATTTACTTAAAAAACCAATCCAAGCTGAGTAGTTTACTCAACGCAGACTAAAGGTAAACCTAGTCAACGAAGTTGAGTAGTTTACTATTTTTATACCAAAGTGAACACATCATTCTTAACTCACCACACATCTAACTACTAACTTGGAACTGTTTATAAAATCTTTAAAGGTACCAAGAATATCGCATTCACCCCCCTCTACTAGATTATTTAAGCTAAAGCAGGCCAACAATTTGTGTTACCTACCATATTTCATAACAACTTTGACACAACGTGTTCTTCCTACTAGTTACGTACCACTAAGCTACCAGTTTCTTAAAGATATCAAATAGTAGAAAAAACTTTCGAAAAAGTATATCATAATGAATGGCGTTTCAAAGATAAAAATTGTGATGAACAAATAACTCTAAAGCAATATGTCGAAAAAATAAATGGTTTGAGAGATAATGGCAAAATAATTTAAGAAAATTCAAAAACAAATGTAAAAGGTATGGGGGGAGAATACAACAACTTGGAACATATAAAAGGTAAATATAAAACTTAATTAGTCAAATAATTTAGGGTACAAACTTTGGTTGAAATTAATCCTAAATTTCAACCCATTTTTGTAACGTGCCCTAAGTTTTACATCTTAAGAGAACTAAGGAAATAAAAGAATCTATAGAAAATAATTATTAGAAAGGTCTAGCAGCTTCTAATAATTTTCAATTTTTCCCTTCTAGAGGGTTTCCGTCAGTAGTGCTCGTGTTGACTATTTATAGAGGGCATTTTACACTTGAAGCATCTACACGTTATGGAGGGGTCACTGTGATGATATTGGGGCACACATCAATTGGTAATGCATCTTAACTATAGCTAGATCCTTTAATAAGTGTTTATGACCTAGATATAATTATTGACTAGCGATGTATGTTAATCATGCCATGCTTAGGAGATCCTACTAAGTAGATTAAATTTTGAAATTTTTTCATGCCTGCTATGCATGTTCGAAAATGTCTATGTAACCCAACACAATAGTTATATGTTATACGCTGCTGTGAGAGATTCGAAAAATAAAGTTACTAAATTTGATTTTTCTCTTCCTAGTGTGATTTTCTCTTTTTTACAGCAATTTGATGATCCTTTTATCAAAGAGACTCCGCTTGAGCTATGACATATTCGAGTATTTGAGCATTTGATTGATTTTGTGTATTGAACATCTATTTCAAATCACTAAGTCTATACAAGTAATCTCAAAAGGCAAATGGACTTTAAACAAAACTTGAGAAGGTTATTCAAGGATTTAAATTGTGAAGGTATGAGTCCTTATACTATTCCGTTTAACTTGATACCTTAAATTCATAGAAAATCAAAGATATACTTGACGACGATGTTGATTCGAGGATAAATCATTTTTAATGAGAGAGGGAATGATACGAATCAAGGAACGTGTGAGCATGGAAATGATAAAGACATGGAGGTTGAGTGGAAAGATTCTTTTCTTATTCCCATTATAATGTTTAAATCAAGGAGTGTTCAATGGGCTTTAAATTGGCAAGATAAAGAGATTTCAATGATTCTTAAAGTCAAGTTTTAACAACTTATGATAAGGCAAGATTTAACAAAGATGAAGAATTCTTAATTTTGATTCATGTATGGAAGAGGGGTTAAAGACTTGATCTAGTTAGAGTTAGCTTAAGTGAGCTTTGGATTCACATGTGGAAGACACATGTTAACCCATTTAGATCTTGGATAGTTCATAATGGATTATAGAAATGATGAAAGACTAAATGGTTTGCCTATGCCTTATTTTAATTAATTAGATTTTCTTTTATTAAACCATATTTAGGAGATTTAGTTTCCTAATTAGTTCATATTTTACATTAAAGTAGGATTCTTTCTTTAGCTTAAGGAATTCTAATCCTAAAGCTAATAGGACTTTAGTATTTGTTGGTCCAAGACAGCTTAATATTAATAGCAGAGGAGGTGAATGCTTTACTTGGTTCTTTTTAGATTTTATTAAAATACTTTTCCAAGTTTAGTTTTTAGATGCGTGCTGAGTGAAATGAGCTTAGTTGGGTCTAAAAATTATAAACTGCTCAGCTTCACTGGCATAGTTTATCTTCAATTGTTACTGAATACTTTACTCAGCTCGGATTGGTTTTTCAAGAAAAACTTGTAAAACGGAGAGAATGATGAATGAGTAAAACGTAATAAAGACAAGTGACAAAGGTCAGAAAATTAACACCTGAGATTTTATCCTAGTCCATCCCCTAGCCTACCTGTAGTCCCCATATTTCTTTTCAAGCTTTAATCCACTAGTGTTTTCCTTCCTTCCTTAGGCTGGGAAGCCTTTATAGAGGGTAGAAACAATTACAGGAAGTACCTTTTTTTCTAAATATATCTCAAACACAGTTTGGGTACCCTTCCCAAACTATCACTTAGATTTATAAAAGAAATTGTGAACAGAGGATTCTAACTTATAAAAATGTTGAAGCCTTTACAATGTTAAATCTTAAGTGAATACTCTCTATTACAAACAAATTGAAAGCTTTGCGTTTACTTAATTCCTTGATTTGAAAATTCTGAAAGCTGGGAATGATTGAACAGAGTTTCAGCTCTTTAAGAAATTCGAGGTGATTCACCAAGTTTGAGCATATGCTTCGGTCTTCTATTTATACTTGAAGTTCTTCGAAGTAGCCGTTGCAAACTTCTCATTCTAACTTTATCTTCAATTTCTCTCCTCTTCATATCTTTCAAATTTGCCAGTTCAAAACAAATTCCAAGATGTTTAGAGACAGAGGTTTCAAACTTTGAGGTGTAAGATTAAACTGTCAATCTTGATGCATCAAAAACTCGTTTCCATCAAGCAAACTATTCTAATAAAGATGCACGTGAAATGCAACGTAGAATTCTATAAATGGTTGACTTGCTAACATTGTAGAGTTGCGCGGAGACATTGAGAAATGGTGCATGTCATAGGATTCCTTTTGTCTTAGACTTTAGCAAGGAATCTCCAACATTTTATATAGACACCTTTTTGTTGTGAGGACCACTTAAATATCTTCTTTAATTTCAGTGCCTTTTCTCCTGAAGAGCATCAAAGAAATTTTCTATTCCTCACGAAAATTGTTGAATGCATTTGTGTCATTTATTATTCTCAGTGTCAAAATTACTCAGATTTTATAAATAAAGGCTAACTCAGCTTCGCTGAGTCTATATCTTGTAAACTATGTAGTATTAGGCTGAAATCAGCTTCTCTTGCTCTGAGCCACTACTTAACTAATCATCCAGTAAATTGAGTTGTTTTCCATTAAACAAACTCAAGTAAACTTGATTAATTAAGAGTCTACTTAGTACTCAATTAATTTCACTATCCTAGATAATTTGTTATTTCCAAAACGTTCTAAGTATAATGAAGTACTTTTAACTTGGGTTCAACAATCTCCCCCATTTTGGAACAGATAACAAACCAGGTATAAAAAGAGATTAATTGAATAAATAGTTCAAAGATATAGAAATACCTAATATGATGTAAGACTCCCCAATGCTGAGTGAACTCCTTGATCAGTTTGGACTCCTCCATACTGAGTGGATTCTCTTCATTTAGCTCAACTCCCCCATACTTAGAGGAGTTTTCTTCAATTTGAGACTTTGTCTTACTTCAACTTTTCTTTGATGTCAGTATTTGTATTTATTCCCGCATCAGTATATGGTAGAAATAACAAGCACACACAGTAGATAAGAAGTTAAGAGGCTCTTAACTTTGATGGACTAAAAACTTGTAATTTCATTGATAACAAAATTCTTAGATAGTACACAAATTGTATTCTGAACTAAGCTCACATTTTAAGCCCTATTACAAGTCTAGACTATCTAATCTATAACTATTTACATGGTTAAGAATAGAGTTATCCAGAGCTTTTGGGTTACTGTTGTTGACTTGAGGATTGAGACTGATGCTGGGGCTGAGGTTAAGGTCACTTTGGCATAGGTGGTAGAGATGACTTTTCAAATTCGCTGTTCTGAGAGCGTCTTCAGCTACTTTCTCCCCCTTTATTATTTGTCCTTTCACAATTTTTTCAAGGCAGACATTATAAGGAGTCCAAAGTAGACTAAATGTCCTCTTGGTTTATGATGATCAGCGGATTAATCTCTTACTCTAGCATCTCTTTTCTCTTTGTAGTGAGGAATTCTTGAACATTTTGCTCAATGAGAAGCAAGTGATGGCCCCTAGATAAATGAGCAATTTGGTCGAATCCTTGGCAAGCGGACTGTTAAAAGCACTACAGCAGAGCTCTAAAATCTGTAGTAGATAAAGCTATCTTTAGGTTGGCTTCCATATCTAGGATTCTTTGGCATATTAATGACAAAGATCTAGTAGTGAAGTCAATATCCCTTGCATCATGAAATCCATTTGTCACCAGTTGATCCACATTCCTTTGCATATCCTCAATTTTTCCCTTGATGACATTTAGCTTTTTATGTACTAAGAGACCATTGTCCGGGTCTAGTGACTCAGTAGGTTTAAGGAAGATCCTTCTAATAGCCTCGAAAATTGCCTTTTGTACCTTTTTGATAGATACATCCATGTTTTCATTGACTTCTTTGCATACAACATCGAATTTGTTAGTAAGAGCTTTAATGTTCAAGACGGGCTTGTCAGCTTTCTTAGCCACATCATCAACAATCCTTATTACTGGGGTAAGTGTCAGTTGAGTATTATCCCACATGGAAAGTAAATGAGTTAAGTAAATGATATGGAATTGAGAAGGGCCCATTAACCCATTACATTAGGATTTTGGTTTAGAAGTGGTGTCAAGCTTATGAAGTATATCATTTACTTGTGTGCTCATTGTTCCCCTGGACCAAAGGCTCTCAAATCCCATCAAGTGGTATCAAAGTGAGTGCTCAACTTATAGACTAATTATCTTTGAGTTAAAGACCCAAAATGGTTTATAATAATTTTAACTCTGGCTCAAGATGGACATTTCTCCTTATAGAAAGAATGTCCATAACCAGGCCTCCATTGTTTGATAGTAATCATTACATGTTTTGGAAAAACCACATGAAAAACTTTATACAGTTATAGAGCATGCAAGCATGGCTCACTATAGATCTTTGCCCCAGAATTCCTACAATTGTAAGGAATGAGGAACGTGTCCTAATCGATTTAGAAGATTATAATGATAATGACCCAAGGCTTCTCAAAGAGAATATGGCAACCATTAATTACTTACATTGTATGCTAGATCTTATAGAATTTAACAAGGTCTCGGGCTATGAGAAAGCACAAGAAATCTAGAGGAAGGTGGAGATTACCTATGAGAGGACTGACAAGGTCAAAGAGATGAAGATCAATCTCATGCTAAGAGAGTATGAGATGTTCCACATGGGTGCCAACGAGGGTATTCAAGCCATGAATACCAAGTTCATTAATATCATTAATGAACTGAAGAGATTAGGCAAGGAGTTCACCAAGGAAGAAATGGTGAATAAGATTCTTCGCACTCTTACCTTAGAGTGGGATGCCAAGAAGAGCACCATCGAAGAGGCTCATGATCTTAAGACCTATAGTTATGATGAGCTTATAGGCACCTTGCTAACTCAGGAAATGTCCTTGAGGAAATATACTAATGACACCAAAAGGAGTAAAGGCAAGCAAAAAGAGGGTAAAGCCATTATCCAGAAGGCTGCTTCATCAAATGAATCTTCTAGCAGTGATTCGGATGAGTAAATGGCCCTTCTAACGAGGTGATTCAAGTGCTTCATGAAGAAGGACGTGAAATTCAACAAGAAGAAGTTTCCCACTAAAAACAAGTCAACTCAACAAAGGCAAGGATCTTAGGAAGGACTCAAGAAGGAACAAAGGTAAGACATCAAGTGCTTTGGCTGTGGCAAGAAAGGCCATAGTCAATCATTCTATCCAAAGACCAAGAAGGACTGATATAAGAAGAGGTTTTCTAAGAAGAATGAGGCACTTACTGCCATCAGGAGTGATTCTGAAGAAACTTCATCCTAAGATGAAGAAGCTATAGATTCTGCCAACCTCTGCTTAATGGCGAGAGCTCAACATCTGCTTCTAAGAGCACCCAATACGCTGTTGACTCTGAAGAGGAGCGCAACAAAGAATAAACCCCTCAAATTGAGGTACATCCTAAAATCCCTTTATCAATTGAAGAGTTCACCAAGGTACTCTTTGACATTATGAAACTGACTAATAAGTTAGGGAAAAACATCAAGGAGCTAGTGAGGAGAAGTGAAGATCAAGAAGATACTATTGCTTCCTTGTTTCTTGATATCCGCTTTCTTCAAGAAAAAGTTGAGTATCATAAATGTTATAATAGCAAGCTCACTAAGTGATTAGATGAGTTGACTGTTGAGATAACAGCTTTAAGGGAGAAACGGGTTCCTCCTCCAGCCAACAGTCCAATTTTGAGTAACCAAACTCGTAATTCTTAAAAATAAAAAAATGAGAGCTAGCCCAAAGTAAAAGTGATGTGTGGCTTTTATAGCAAATCTAGACATCCTATAGTTCTCTGTAGGAATAAAACGGTAATTATGATGAGTACAACTTGTCTAGTATAAGCACTACTAACAAAGGAGGACCCAGCTCAAAAGCATGGGTACCTAAAAAAATGCAATTGTTTTGCAGGTGAGCTTAAGATCCACTAATGACTGATAAGTGTATAATTACACTTATTATCATGATATTTTTAATCATAAAACGATATGTTTTAAAGTCATTTTATACTTCATATAAAAGATTTCACATGTTATGTAGTTATTTTTTATGCAAGTGTAGAAACTAGGTGAATCTTTGGAGTAAAATGATCAAAGATGGAATTCTATGCAAAAAGAGTGAAAAAGGTGCAAAAAGATGCGTGGAACACAAGGAATTGGCTTAGGATCAAAGTTGTCAAAGATCGGAAAAGTTACAAAGAAGAATCATGAAGAAAAGCACATGTCACGATCATGAGACCCATTCGCGGTCATGACTTGTCATTCTTCACAAATAGAAAGTTACAAACCAATGTTCACGATCACGACATGTATATTACGCTCGCGACTTGAGATGGTTATGGATAACTATTCTCAACTTTCAACCACCGGATAAAAACGATCAACCACCACTATTTATGAGAAGAAAAGACACCTCTTGGAAGCAATCCAATCATAAAAAGGTGCCTTTCCATTGAAGATGAGGATGAAACTTTGCATCCAATCACATTGAAGTGATGCAACTCTTCGCCAATGGACACGACTCTTCATTTGGATAGATGCAACCCTTTGCACTCTATAAATAGAGTCCCAAACCAACCAATTTCATGGCATATGTGTGGGTAATGAATGGTAGTGTGCGTGTATGATAGAGAGTGAAAATTGTATAGATTTCGCTACGTTCAAAGTGTTAGTGAGAAAAATGTATAAGTGATTCGATTCTTATTTTGATCACTAGATTTCTCCACAAATTTGGGTGATTATTGTATGAGCGTAATTGCAAAGCACTTATCAATAAAAGTTTCTGTTATTCAACATTCATTTATTCGATATTCACAAAAAATAGCATCCTAGTGGAGGTTCTGTACGAGTCGAGACTGAATTCAAAGTATACGCCGAAATTGTGGGAATTTATGACTCCCATTAAGGAGTGGATACAATTTGATCAACTTTAGCTTTCACTTGCATACCTTACAAGTTTACTTTGTTTTCTACTTATACTTTCTATTTTGACGTTTATGATATGTCTATGTGTCATAATGAATATTTCATCTTATGTCAGTTATATTAATCAAGTTATATGCTTTCGAGTTAACTTCAAGAGTGATTTCAGGGTTAACAAGATTGTGTATAATCATTGGATCTATGATTATAACGTTGTTTAGTGAGCCAACATTTTTGGAGTGGTAACTTGCTAAATATGGCTATTTGAGAGTGACCTATACTAAGCATAGTATTATTGTTATCCAGGTTTTTATAAGTTTCATAATTAGTTTACCCTAGATTTAGAAAAATCATTTCATGTGTTGCTCTATGGTGAATTATTGAATATTTGGGAGTCTAGAACCGTGTTTGTTAAAGTTATCTAGTGTAAGAAATATTCTTGATGATTTTGCATGTTTTTTCTCTACGATACTTGTTCTTAGGGAATATCTATATAGTTTACATCTTCTTTGATCTATTCATTCATCTGTCTATTCATCAGTCTATAATCAAAACCCTACAATTTATCTTATTTCTTTTGTTTAGTAACTCTAGTTGGTCCTTAGAACTAAATTCCTTCCCTGTGGGATCGATATATCTTAAAACTACATCGCAACTATATACTTGCAGTTATCATCATTTTTCTATTTGATAATCAGTACTGACAACACCTGTTCATATTTAGAACTTTTATATTATCAGTAAAAAAGTGGGGAACAAGTTTTTGGTGCCGTTGTCGAGGAAGGCAAGTGCGTTCTAAGAGATCAAATTACCAGAGAACAGGCAATTATATTTATGTGTTAATAGATTTATTTTTTTTTTATTTTAAGTATTTATATTTTTTTTATTAACATATTTTTCTTACTTATTCATTGAGTTTTCTTTCTAGTGTATGCATGCCAAGCATGCATAGTTCGGGAGAAAGTTTGGGTCTTTCGAATCAGAAATAGAATGATTTGGTAGGAGAAGCAAACGGATAAATAATAGACAAAGAAGAATAATGGCTGATGAAGAACAACCACAGAATGATCAACCTCAACCAAGGCTTATGGATTATGTCATTTCGACCATCAATGGTAATAATCAGGGAATTGCTAGACCACCCATTCATGCAAATCAGTTTGAAAGCAAGCCAGCATTGCTTCAAATGATCAGCAATTATGTGCAATATTATTATCTACCCAATGAAAATTCAAATGCTCACATTGCAAACTTTCTAGAAGTCTATGATACTTTGAAAAAGCACAATGTTCCTGATGAAGTAGTTAAACTTCGCTTATTTCCATTTACGATTTATGATAAAGTGAAAGTTTGGTTGAATTAATCACTTCCAAATTCAATCACCAATTGGAATCAATTAGCCCAAGCCATTCTAACTAAATATTTCCCTTTAGCCAAAACCGCAAGACTCATTAAAGAAACCACTTCTTTTACTCAAAAGGATAGTGAATCCTTGTACGAAGCCTGGGAACATTATAAGGAACTTCAACGAGTTTGTCCTCATCATGGTTTACCCCAGAATGTAATTTTGCAAACTTTCTACAATGGAATAAATCATGCAATAAGAGGAGCGATTGATGCTATGGCTACGGGATCTCTTATGAAGAAAACTATCAAGAAGCCTTTGATCTTTTGGAAGATATGGAAAATAACAATAGTATGTGGCTAGTGGAGAGAGCACAAGTAAGTACTACTAATCCTACTCATTCGCATGCTACATCTACATCTTCTAGTTCGGTTAAAAAGGTTAATGAATTAGTCCCTAATTTTGTTATGCAAGTGCAAATATCTACGTTATCACATAAGATAGATAGTATGCATATAATTAAGAGTAACCTTTTGACACGTGAAAATTGTGGCTAAATAGGACACATTGCTTTTGAGTGTAACTTTAACCCATGTGTAGGGGAGCAATTAAGTTATGTTCAAAGTCAAGGGAATTCTTATAGCAATAATGGAAATAATTATTGGAGTTCTAATTGGAAGTATGGTGATAATCAACAAAAGAATTATCAAAATAATGATAGAATAGGACAATTGGTAAGTAAGATAGACAAATTTCTGGAATGAGTTTGTAATAAGCAATCAGAGTCTGAGGAATATTACAAGAAGTTAGAAAATAAGATGGATTAGATATTTAAAAATCAATCATCTTCTATTCATAATTTAGAGACACAAGTTGGTCAATTAGCGAGTGTTATTCCATCTAGAGGAAAAGGCTATTTACCTAGTAACACAGAAGGAAATCCTAAGGAAAATGTGCATGCTATAGCCCTTCGTAGTGGTAAATTACTAGATAAACCAAATCCTTCAGGTATGCTTACTAATGATGTTTTTTAAGTGCCGAATGATTATCCGAGTAAATCTAATGATAAAGTAGGAGTGGATGAACAACCTAATTCTGAAAAGGTTAATCCCTCTCAACCATCATTACAACAAAGAGTGAATAAGAAGAATGAAGATAAGCAATTCATTGAGTTCATCAACAAACTTAAAGGTCTGGAAATCAATCTTTCGTTCATTGAAGCCATTACCCAAATTCCAAACTACGGTTAGTTTATTAAAGAACTTTTATCTCGTAAGCGTAGTTTAGAAGGAATATCGAAAGTATCTTTAACAGAAGATTGTAGCAAAATAATAACTACTACAATTCCCACTAAACTTAAAGATCCAGCAAGTTTCACCATACCATGTAAACTTGGAAACATTTCCTTTCCAAAATGTTTATGTGATCTTGGGACTAGTATAAATCTTATGCCTTTATCAATCCTCAAAGAGTTGAAGCTTGATGATGAAGTTAAAAGGACAAACATGGTCTTGCAATTGGATGACCAGTCTATTAAATGTCCTTATGGCATAATCGAAGATGTGCTAGTTAAAGTGGATAAATTTGTTTTTCCAATAAACTTTGTTGTGCTAGATTTTGCATATGATGAAAAATGTCCTATAATCTTAGGAAGACTTTTTATGCATACTGGTAAAGCATTGATAGATGTGTTGAAAGGTAAAATTAAGTTAAGCATAGGTGATGATACTATTGAATTTAACATGGATAAGGCTGATAAATATCCAATGGATGAAGATATATGCATGAAAATTGACTTTATCGATGCTTGCATCCATGAAGTTGTCAAGTTAGATTTCATCCATGAATATGAAGTCAAGGGGTTGAGGAACTCCATTGATACTTAAATCTCTTATGTTTTCCAATATATAAAGTATTATAGAGTAGTATATTTTTATTGTGTGTGTTTTTAAAGTTAGTGTTATTTTAAAAGAAAAGAAAAGAAATTTTTTTTTTTTATTTTAAACATATCGCAATCGCGACCAGTTTCGCGCTCATGAATTAAGTTGTCAAAACATTTTGTTTCTGCATGGGGAAGTCACGATCGTGACTATCTTTCGAGATCACGACATGTACAATTTCATAGCAGCTATTGCTGTAATGGCTCTATTTCTAACGGTTACAAATCAAATCTATTTTCTTAATTGATTTTCACAAATCAATCACTCTTTTACATAACTACAATCTCTTGCAAGAAAATTTTCTCTGTTTTTCCCAACACTTTCTTGAATTCAATTTCAATGGCTCCCAAGAAATCAGCAGCAACCAAGGGAAAAAATAAGTTGGTTAATCAACAAACCAAATATGGATGTCCTTTTCCAATCTACGATAACGAAGAAGTTGAGTGATACACAAGGATGAAGAACTTTGATATCCAAGGTACACTCTTCTATGATCATACTTTTGCGATTGATGCTGGAATTCATGTAGAAGTAGATGAATACTTCTCGCTATTTGGATTGGGAAGCTTTGTAAATATGCATTTCCTATTTAATGAGGAATGGATTCTCGAGTTTTTGGTGACTATTCAAGAGGATGGGAATTTCTTGAAAAGGAAATTTAGGAATGAAGGGGAGGAGTATAAATTTACTTTAATGGATTTAATAAAGTGGTTTGGTTTAGGAGAAACCTATAAAGAAATAGAAAAGGAAGAAGATTATGATTTAACAAGTTCATTTCTAACCCTTCACAAGTCTTCTATACCTTCACAAGTTCATTTCTCAAAGTCTTTTCTTCCGACACGAAACTACTAAAGTGTCGATGAAAGATTTGGTTATATTGGAGTGCGCAGTTTCACAATTAAGGCCAAAGTTTCTAATGTACATGTTAGAATCCATCATTAGTCTTACTACACATAAAAAGGCTAGAGTTGGAGGGGCAAATACAATTTACGGAATTATTTTGGGAGAAAAGAATCAACTACCGTACAGATATAGTCCTAAAGAGAAATTCAACTTCATAGGAGGAGTTTATATGAAGAGAGCGGGAATAGTTAAGGAGGAAGAAGGAATTTCTACCATAAGGAGTAAAGGTTAGGAAGCTGAGATCGACAGAAGAATCTACTTCTCTAGAGAAACAACTC